>CAJQZJ010004752.1:487475-503661 GCA_907164525.1 Lophiomys imhausi
TGCTCTCCCACCTGCTGTGATCTTTGCTCTCCCACCTGCTGTGATCTCTCTGCCTGTACCCATCAGTTACACTAGCTGATGAGCTCTCCTCTGGCCCCTGGAGGTTAGCCTGACCAAGCCAACGTGGACCCATCACACTAATGACTGTACGTCTTGTAGTCGTGCCATTTAAGTGATATGCTTGAAGCCTAGCCATTTGCAAGAAGCATTCGCCACAGACATTTCTGTGGAGGTGGACAAACTGCACCATCAAGCTGGTGGTTTGCAGGCTGTGATTCAGAATCCCTGCCCGCATACACAGACATTTACCTCATACTGCCCCACCTCGTTACTGGAAATCGATGAAACAAACCGTAAGTCTCCATTTAGGCCTAACGAAAGAACGATAAGCCTTCCAGTCAGAAATAATGTGCTATGATAGGCAGCTTGGGAAGAAAAGGCTTCTTAAGAAAACTTGTGACAATTTCAGTTTAAGTACAAGGTGGACAATCATCAAAAGAAGGTATCTGGATATGCTTCTCAAAGGCATGAGTGCAATCATGCCAAGTTTCTTCACAACCCAGTAAGAGGGCATCAGTAAACTCTCTGTGGACTTCCTTCTCTGCAGCAAATAATGATAAAAAGCCCCAACCTGCTAATGTTCTGACTACATTTGCACAGCTACTGGGAAGATCCTACTCTGATACCATGAACTACTCAAAAAGTGCAGAAGCTTATAGATTTCATATAAGCTGTTAATGCTAGCATGGATCCATTTTGAGCACTGAATTAAAACCACTATTGACTGCTTAAACAAGAATTTATTGATTAACCACTAGCTACAAACACTAAGTAAACTATGAATGGAGAAATGCAGGCTGTTAAATGATTGCACATTTTGCTGTCCATGAGAATATGCCCAGACAGGTCTAACCTCCAACTTTCCAGTGTCTGCATTTGCTAAATATATGACACTTTAAGCATAATAATAGTGGGGAGTTATTATGAGAGGAAAAGGATGATGCACATTTGGGGAGGAGGAATGTTTATAAAAGTGAATTAAATCTAATACCATAAAATACATTTTCTCCAAGTTCTTACTCATTGTGACAATTTATTTCACAAATGGCTTCTGTGCCAGATGACATCATTAAAGGACTACATAGTCTAAAACGTAAATCAAAGGAGCTCTTGACCTGAGTCAGGATCAAATATGATCATAACTGATAGATGACATAAAATCAGATAACTACCCAGAACCTGTGCAGGATGTGTATACAGTAGAAGAAAGTGCATGTGAAATTCCATTAATGAACCCTCTTAGACAAGAACCCCAACCTCAGAAATGTCTATTTTAAATCTATAACATGGGTCCTTCCAACACAGAGTCTATGTAAGTGATTTTGTGATCTAGGCGTAGATGAAAGCAAGCCTTTCTCTAAATAAATCCATCTACTCAAAAATTTCCTAGGAAAAAAGCAAAGACATCTACTAACTTCTTAACAAAGTTGTCATCTTCAAACTATTTTGAGGAATATTGAATTGGATTGACTAGTAATACAGATGCAACAAGCTTTGGGAAGAGCAAGGAAACCACACCCCACTCATAAGCCAGTTAATGTCTTTCCCTCCACATACCAGGATGCAGTCTCAGGTTACCTTGTAATTTTTACCACTGGATTTAGGTGTAGTGAAATTATCATTAGGGTTGCTATTGTATATGTGTCTGACTCTTGCAGGATATACAGAATTGTGCTTTAGTTCAATAGTGTATCTCTGGGGCTTTAGTGCAACATCTGGAACACAATGTTAGTGACATTACTTTATTACAGGACTAATAATAGTGGTGAAGACAGCTGAGTAGAGTGGGAAGAGACCTGACTTAGGCTGACAGCAGAGCCGCCAGGAAATGCTGAAGGCCTTGCAAAGGAGACAATAAGGAAACATCTCTACTGAGCTTCATCTTGAGGTTACTTTTCTTTTTTTCCAGTAGTGCCTACTGCCCTCATTTTAGGGCCATCAAAAGGAGACTGAGGGACTTAACAATTTGCAAGGCAAGCCCAAGAAGTCACTGGGGTATAGTGGTAACAAATGAATAATTAGAGATAGACCATGTAGTTTACTTAGAAGGGTCAGAGGACAACATGATGTCAGAAGATAAACAGAGAGAGAGTGGAGTGGTGGGTGTGAACATCTGGGAGATTCATGGTCCCAGAATAAAAGTCAGGCTACTTCCTGCCCCTCACCAGCTGCAGTACTCAGGAGAGCTGGCCTAGCCCTTCACAGGCTGCAGCACTTGAGGAATTGGGCCCCATGTTTTGACTAGGCAGCACAGTGGAGCTTGTTCTGGAAGTATAGGTGAAAGTGAGCTGGCCCCTAAGGCATGAGACTGGAGAGCTGACACTGCCTCCTACCAGTGGTAGGTAGAATTGGGTGGCTTAGCCAGAGCATTGCTGGAGAGCTCACCATGGTCCTGTGGATATGGTCAGCACACTGACCAATCAGCTCAGCTAGCACCTAGGCCCAGTTCCAGGGCTCCAAGTTGGCCCAACCCAAAATCTACACCATCTGCACACAGCTAGGACATGTGAAAGGGCCAGTCCTGCAGATCCAAAGCTGCAGGATCTCCATGACACAGGGAAACAACAGGATAACCAGGAGGAGTCCCAGTGAGGATCCAGTATTGATGGTGTCACAGAAGCCAGAGACCTCAAACCAGACCTCAAACTCACTGCAATGAACATTGGCAAGTGAATATGTGTGGACAGAGGGATATCCTGTGGGACACACTGTGATATACTATAGCTTCCATGATGAGAAGTTTTTCTATGCCTTTTGTTGTTGTTGTTGTTGTATATTTTATTTTGAGGGGAAGGTTGCAACATCTGTGAAGGGCAGATATGATGGGATGGGGAGAAGAGAGGGATTGGGGTACATGATGTGAAACTCACAAAGAATCAATAAAAAGTTAAAAAAAAAAAAAGTCAGGCTACTGACACCGAAAGATTCAGGAGTAACTATAGCAAACAGGTTCCCGGGTAGAAAAAAATTCTATCCAGAGAAACAGGAAAAAGAAAGATTGTGGAATAAATCTCACATACTAACTGCATTCTTATATACGCTGGAGTAAAATAAATAAATATAAATATATATATATATATAAATGAGGACATTGGAATCAAAATACAAAATAACCATTTCCACTCAGCCACTCAGGAAGTAAAGCAAAATGATGGAAAGTTTTAGGCTTGCCTTGGCCACTTAATGAAACCAGCTCAAAATAAAAACCTTCTGTAAGGCCTGGCGGTGGTAGTGTATATCCTTAATTCCAGCACTCGGGAGGCAGAGGCAGGAAGCAAGCCTGGTCTACAGAGTGTGTTCCAGGACAGCAAGGGCAATCCAGAAAAACCCTGACTTGAAAAACAACAACAAAAACTCTTTTAAAGGTTGAGAATATAGCCCCGCACACGGCTACCATGAACAGCACACACTACAGTGAGAAGTCAGAGTGCAGCAGATAGTCTGCCCTCTACTCCTTCAAAACAACAGTGACAAAACCAACTACAATGAACACAGTTCAGAATGTGATGAGTACTGACCATTTCTGCTTCAAAAACTGAAACAAGGGTGAAAAAATTGTAGCCTGTCTCCTCATCTGCATATGTGTGAATTTTAGGGACTCTTCCAACCATTCTGAAGTTCCTTCATGGTCTACTACCGTAGACAGTCATGCAAAAAGATTGGAATTTTTGGTCTAGATGAACCAAGTTTCCCTACCTGTCTGTTCCAGTATCAACTAATTCTGACCTGCAAAAAATTCTGTCCATCATCCCCTTATCTGGGTAGAATACATGCGATTTGCTAGAACAGCTGTCAGTCACAAAGGGTACTCATCTGGGATGGAGATAGAAGGAAGCAGTTGTAAAGATCCCATATCACAGGACTGTTTTATGGAATATATCATATTTAAGAGAGAACCAGAATGAAAACATACAAGCCCAACTATACTTTACAGTTGTACTTTCAGACAAAGTCAGAGTATTTTGGTGTGCGAGCCCTTGAGCATACAGGACAAAATGTTTACTCTTTTAAATCTCAACTAAGTACCCTGAAAATTCACCTTTGAGCTGTTTTCTTCCACTAATCACAAGATATTTGTCTACACACTGATTCCCATATCTGAATTCCTGTATCTGAAGAGCCATCTCATTCTCTGGAGATGAGTTAGCAAATCTGACTAAAGGGTTGCCAGGGCTATTCCTGGAGGTGATCTTCACCCTAAGGATTATTCCCCATGCATCACTTCTCTAGGGATGTCTGCATGCAGTTCAGAGCTCACTTGACCCAGAAGGTGCTCCTCTTACACCGGTCACATAGAACTAATCAAATGGCACAATAATTACCTGCTGGTGTTTCAGTTTCACTTTCCACACTGTGAGAGCCTCATGGGCTGAGACAAAGTCATTCATCTTTGAATGCACAGAACCCGACGTCGTCCCTACTTATAAAAACACCTGGAGGAGCAGGATAGAAATATATGTACCTGGCCTTCAATAAGGTCACAGTGAGACCAATGTATATAACGCATTACAATATAATCCATAGAAGTAGGGGTGATCAGTTAGAAAATGTTTCACCTACAAGTATGTCCTATCTAAGCTGAGACTTGAGGAAGAACAGAGGGAGAGAGGGGGATAAGGATCCGCCTACTCTGGACAAAAGCAAAACAAGAAGAATGAGAAGCAAAGAAAGGATCTGCAACTGGAAGGAGGCCATGTCAACAGATGAGCCTGGGGGCATCAGGAGGCTTCTGTATCATGACTAGGCATTTCAAGCCATATTAAAGGCCTTCACACCAAAGGAAAAATACTGCTGAACCTAAAGAGAGGAGAAGCCCATAGCAGAAACACTACCTGGATGCTGATACTGAGTTAGAGGGTGACAATATTGAAGGCAGATGGGCCAATTAGGAAGTAGTTCAGGCAACCCAGGAGTGAGGTTATATGGGAAGAGAGAAAATATGATTGATGCAGAGAAGAGAATTCAGGATGCAGAGATTTTGTTAAAGATACTGAGGGAAATCCTAAAGCAGGATGTTGTCCATGGACATGGGAAACAAAAGAAGAAAGAAAAAAACAAAGACCACTTCCAGGTTGTGGGCTGTAATGGTTAATCCTGATTGTCAACCTGATTGGATTAAAAGTGCCTAGGTTCAAAAACTCAAATGACAGCTCATGCTGGTGAGGTTATGGAGAAAGGGGAACACTCCTCCATTGCTGGTGGGAGTGCAAGCTTGTACAACCACTATGGAAATCAGTCTGGTGATAGAAAATTTGAAATGGCTCTACCTCAAGACCCAGCCATATCACTTCTGGGTATACATCCAAATGACTCCTCACCAAATTACAAGGAAGTTTCCTTATCTATGTTCATAGCAGCCTTATTTGTAATAGCTAGAAACTGGAAACAACCCAGATGTCCCTCAACCGAAGAATGGATAAAAAAAAAAAAAACTGTGGTACATCTACACAATGGAATACTACTCAGTCATCAGAAACAATGAAATCATGCAATTTGCAGCCAAATGGATGGAACAAGAGAAGCTCATCCTGAGTGAGCTAACCCAGACTCAGAAGGATGCACATGGCATCTATTCACTTATAATCGTATTTTTGCCATATACTACAGGATAACTATACTACAACCAATGCACCAAAGGGAACAGGAACAAAGACTTTGTTACCTGTCAGCCCAAGTGCAGCTGCCTTGTAGGCCCCCCCAGTGTATGAGGAGGCTCTTGGCCCTCATATGACTGCTGAACTGGGGCGGGGGACAGTTATGTAGGGACACTACACTCAAGAGGAGTGGGATGGAAGGGATAGAGGGTAGAGGGTGGGAGTGCGGGACTGGGAGGGGTAGAAAGTAGGCACTGTGATGGAGATGTAACCTGAAGTAATAAATAAATATTTTAAATAAATAAATAAAAGATTCTCTAACAAAAAAAAAAAAGTGCCTAGGTTATCGAAGCATACTTGTGGACAGATCTTTAAGGGTTAAATACAGCTTGGAATAATCTTCCCTAAGTGTGTGCAGCAGGTGACAAAAAAGGGAAAGACCAGAAAAGCATGTGCCCACATTTGTGCTCCCTGCCTTCTCTCCTGACTCTTTTAAATTGACAAAGTGTGGCACTGCTCTCTTCCCTTATGAGGAACCGAAACCTCTAACATCATGAACAAGCTAAATACCCTCTGCCTTTAAATTATTTCTCTCTGGTATTTGTCACAGAGGCAGACAACTGGCTAACATATAGGCCCAGTGGAAAAGATGCCAATTGCCAAAGTATAGAGCACACTGAAGTTTCCGAGTGATGTGTTAAGTTTTGAGTCTCCAGAGCCTTGAAATAAAGTAATCCAACAGAAAGTTGGACATACTATGCATTTGGACAGTTAGATAGTGCTAGACCAGACTCCAACGTCCACAGAATGCTGACGATCAAGAAAGCCACATGAAACCCGAAATGTGGAATGGACACCCACATAAAGGGCATGAAGAGAGAATTAAAAACAGCCTGAAGAAGAGTGAGAAGCAGAAAGATCAGGAGAAGAGAGATGGTAAGGAAGGTGGGCAGGGGGATCTTTAGAGGGACATTTCAACAATCTCAAATGGGGGGAAAAAAGCATTTGTTCACTGGACCCCATAAGTAGGAGGAGGACTATGAGCCTTGAAGCTGAGTGAAGTTTAATGGACCTTCAGAGCTAGGAGCCAGTGTGGGATGGGAATTGAAGCTGAGAATCTGAAGTCACTGAGGAAAGACTATTCATTCCCAAGGCATGAAGGGAAATGAAAGAGAAAAAACAAAACAAAACAAAAACATAGCAACCAGGGGCAACCCCAGAATGTCTTATCCTTTAAATAGTATGTTTTAAGTCTTTGGATATGATTAATTACATATTGAAGAGGTTTTCTTTATTTAAGATAAGGGACTCTTGACTGTAATTCAGAAACAAAACATATCCCTTACTCAATCACCTTGACAGTCTTTAACCATTAACTTTAAAACATTTAAACTCTACTTTCTGGCAATAGTAAAGCAAAGATTTAGAAAGGGATGTAATGGATTCAATCCATTTGTTTTAGAATGGACATTTGTTCAGCATCAATGAAAGTGTATCAAATACTTAAAACACTCATAGGTTTCTTCATTCAACTGACTATACACACGATAACTCAAGACATTCAGTATGCTTCTCAAAATACTCTACCATGCTGCCTACACACATCTGCTACTTTTAAGGATATTCAAGATTCCATCTAGACAGGACATTTTGCATCACACCTACCTCCAACCAATAGAAAAAAAAAATAACACACCTCCTCCTCAAGGTGAAGGTCGTTTCCTTTCTTTGGTTTCAAAATAGTTTCTGTGTGAACATGCTGCTAAGTATGTAAGTCTAAAGCAAGGTTTTGATTGCTAGTAAAAAAGAAGGCACCTAAGGAATAGTGAGATAGTGTGGCTTCTGGAAGCAAGAACTCCACAAAGAAAAACACAGAGCTTATGCATGCGTATGCATGTGGTTAGAGACCGCCAACAGAAGTGGAGGAAACAGCTATGTTGCTGGAAAGGACAATACAGGGAAATGTCTATTATCCCTAAGTTATGGGTTAAAGGTTCTTTGTTATTTCAACTAATAGTTTAAACTCTTTACTTAAAATTTGGCAAACGGGTTCTAACATTCAATGGAATTGAAAAAGGCTACAATAGTAAGAATAATCTCTAAAAACAAAGTTGGAAGACTAAGACTGTGGGACTTCAAGGCTGAATTTACAGACATAGACAATGAAGAGTGTGGCATTAGTGGAAGAATAGAGACACAGAGAAGGGGAGCAGAGTTCAGACACTGATTTACAGCAAAGTTGCCAGAGGACAATGGATGGTCATGGGAGAAAACAATAACTCTTGACTCCTATGTCACACCATACACAAAACCACTGTGAGAGAGACAGAAATAAATGTAAGATGACACAACAGCATAGGAAAAGTCCCTCATGATCTTCAATAAGATAAATACTACATAAAAGGAAAAAAATCCCCACAGCAATGAACTAGATTGATAAATTGGGCTTCAACAAAGTAAAGAATTCAGCTGATACAAATTTAGCCCAACTAGGGCTAGGAAGATGGCTCAGTTGGTAAAGCACCTGCTTTACAAGCATGAGGGCTTGAGTTCTATCCTCAGAACTACTGCTGGTGTGATCGCTCACACTCATCATCCCAGTACTGCAAGGCAGTAGGAGGACCACCTCCAGCTAGGCTAACCTAAACAGCATGTGCTGGGTAAAAGAGAGACCCTGCCTCAAAAAAAAGGACTGACATCTGAGGTTAACCTCAGCCTACATATACATGAGCATACATGTGCACACACACAAAGATAAAATGGAGGGTAAGTTACAGATGTAGGGGAACAAACTACTGTGTGTATTTGAAAAGAGTTCATATCCTTTACTTAGAAGTTGCTTTCTACAAACCAGAAACTAAAGGTGAGATCACTCAACTTTGTTTTGACGGTCAAAGGATTCAATAAGCATTTCACAGAAGAAGCTACTCAAATGCCATGAAACAAGTAAAAATGTGCAATAATTTAAGTGGTCAGAAATATTCATGTTCAAATGATAATGAAGTATTACTGAAGACCCATCAGAATAGCTGGGATACTTTTAGTTAAATTTAAAAGATACCAATTCCACAAAGTGTTACTGAAAATACAGAAGAACTGGAGCTCCTAAGCACTTCCATTAGGAAGAGACATTGTTAGAGCCACTAAATCTACTCAGCTGAACACACAGGTCTCCATCACTCACCCATACTACTTCTAGGCAGAAACACCCATATATATGTATTCTAATGTGCACAAACACATACACACATACACACACACACACACCACATGTATAAGCTCCTAGAAGCATTATTTTTTTGAAAACTACTAAGTAATATTTAATAAGATATTTTGTATTTTTTTTATTTAAGGTGTATATCCCCCCATAGCTCCCCCTTTTAGTTCAATAAAAGACTATTTTTCTTATAACAATAAATTACAATGCAAAGCAGTATGAACAATTAGGCAGCAATTATGAAAATAATAAGGTATAACATACATTCTCAATGTCCAGTCCATATATATTTGGCAACTAATAATAATATTCTATCATCTATCTTTCTCCATGAGTTTAAAATTCTATACCTAACTCATTTTCTACCCTAACTTGCATTACCAACTTAAAAACATCTTCTTAGACCTAGAAAAGCCTTTTAATTTCCAAACAACTTAAAACTTAACTGTGAGACTATAACTAGTCTTCAACCACATCAGAGACCTGAGAAGGATAGAAGCATTAAGAATATTTAGAATATGAAATTAAATAAAAAAATGCATCAGAAAAGCAATTCCAAAACACCCCAAAAGGACCTCAAATAGCAGTGGTGAGAATAAATGCCAATGGATGCAACCATCCATAAACCCTGCAGACAGATACCAACCAAATAGTCCAGGGAAAACACAATAGAAACTATACAATTCCACTTTTAGCAGTGCTGACCTAGTGATGTGGTCAGAACAGTGGTTATCTCTAGAGGACACAGGACAGCTTCATGTTTGGCATTTTGATGGGGTGGTGATGTCATCACTTATGGGGCTGCTCCTGTAAGATATGAGTACTTCTCAGTATGTATGTGAGGCTTTGACATAAATAAAGGAATTGTGGAGCACAATTATAGTGTCAAGTACAAATCTTGTCTTGGACATTAGCATACCTACAGACTTGGAGTTTAAATGGCATTTCTAACAATAAGTATCTTAGAAAGTTGGAGACATTTCTGTAGCCCATATATATGAATCTGTCTGAAGCCAGTTGAGGCAACTGTTAATATTGTCACCTAGATATAGTAATGTAATCTCACACCCCAGAGCCATACTCTGAGCCTTGTTGCAGCTAAAGTGAAGTGAGAATTCTCTGAGCTGCAAACTCATTCTAAGTTTGTCCCTAGAACCAAGAGAGTAGTAGACCAGGGAAAAGGCAAACCCAGGCCTTTTGTCTTATTTATTGCTCTATCAAGTAGAAACCACAAACATGTGAACACCATGGTGAAGAACTGTTTCTCTTATACGCTATATTACGTGCAAGTAAGACATCATCTTAAAGAAAAACTATCTTGTCATTTGGGGGAGTGACAAAAATGGAGTATGTTTTAGGTAGGCTTGAGTCTTCTGCCTGTAACCCATACTTTGTTGCAGGCTGTTTAATTGTTATCTGCAATAAGCAGATGAGAGAAAGGTCATCTGACCTCCCGGGGACAGTCTTCACTGTATCCTGAATTTGTCCTTTACTTATATGCAACTGACAGGTACAACTCTACCTCAAGCTTTCATTTGAGCAAATCATGAAACTGAAATCAAAATCACAGTGATCCAGCAAATGAGTTTTTAGATAAGCTTTCGTGCAATACTGTGCGGTCTATCCAATATTTGACAGACCAGGAATTTAATGGAAGAATGTTCCCTCAGTTGGATGAAACATAAGGAACCACAGAAACTGGAGTGTGTGATGTTTCCAAGTTCATGAGGTGTAAAGATATTCCGGGTACCTCCAAGTTTGAAGGAATGACTTTCTAAGTCACAGACTTGGGACACTATTAAAGAATAATAGTGTTTTCTTCCTCCTATAAGGAATTTTCTGCCTCTTCCCTATGTGCATCTATATCAACCTTCACCCTTCTTAGTCTCCAGTCTGCTTTTGTCCCTTGACTTTTCCACCTCCTGGAAAGAAATTTAAAATTCAAGTAAATAAGTGCTAAGCTTTCCAGGTCAGACCAGTGGTTTGTTTGTGGTTTTGGGTTTCTTCTATTCTGTGAGTGTTTTTGTTTATTTTGTTTTGTCTTGTCTTGTCTTGCTATTGCCTTGAATGACAAAGAAGTTGCTGCAGGTGGGTGTCACCTGATTAGCCCCAGATCCAAAGCTTAATATTCCCTGTGTTGATTTGAATAAGAATGGGCTCTTTATATTTGAATACTCACTCCCTATTTGCTGGAACTACTTGGGAAGGATTAAGAGGTTCGGCCTTGTTAAAGTAGATTTGGCTTTATTGGAGGAGACGTATCACTGGGATGGGCTCTGAAGTTTTAAGAACTCATTTAATTGCCAGTTAGCTTTCTCTGCCTTGTAGTTATGTCTCAAGATGGAGCTTTCAGCTACTACTCCAGCACCACGCCTGCCTGAGTGCTGCCATTCTTCCTGGAATGGTGTTCATGTATTCTAACCCTCTAAAACTGTAAGCTCCAAATATATGCTTTGTTTTTATAAGTTGCTTTGGTGGTCGCGGTGTCTTATCACAGCAACAGCAAAGTAACTAAGACACTTCCCCTCCACAAAGTGACCCACTTTCCCTGCACCACTAGTTCACTGACAGTACTTTGCTTATGGACACTTTTTCTGGACCTTTGAGAGAAATATTGATACCTTTGGACACCATTTTCTTGGCAAAACCTACGTTTTTGAGTCACCTTGGTAAAAGCATTCCAGCTATCATACTCCTAGACAAATGTGGAAGCTGATGGATGCAAGTAATATAATTATAGTTATAATACACAGCATATTTCTGAACTTCCTTACATGATGTTCTCTGGAGGCTTGTGCTGGACCCATTCACCTCCTCCATGCTCTTCCTGAGGGTGTAGTTGTCATTCCCCACCCACCCACCCACTCCCAATGCTATGTAGGGTCCCCTCCCCTGGCACTGCCTCAGTACCTTGCCCTACCCATCACCCAGTGTCCGGTGTGTTCTTTTCTGGTCCTTGCTTTATTTGGCTTTTTAAAGTTTGTTTTCACCTTTCATCACCTGGGTTAGCATTACTTAATCCACCTTCCCTGTATTCTGTTCAGCTGAGACAAGGGCCATTGTCCTATGATCTCAGAGTAGCAACAGGCATCCTCTTCGAGAAAACTCCCCTCTACAGGATACCATAATGAAGAGAGGCTGGAGTTCTTCATTTACACCTGGGAACAAAGGAAAGCCTTTTTATATTGTAGCCCATGAGCAATATCACTTTTCAAACTTTTTATTTTCAATTATATCACCATCTTTGTTTCCACACAGCAATCAGCTGTAAAAGTCCTTAAAGGGACACTACTAGAAAGCAAATGAGCAGGAGTCTTGGAAAGTGAGTTACACCAACCCTCATCTTCATGTTGGCATGTCTTTGGGAGAGCACTTGCATGTGTGACTAGAACCCACACAGAAACCTCTTTCCCTCATTCCCATCACGGCCAGAAGCAACAGCTACGAGAAAGACTTTTCACCAAGCCACCAATCAGAATTCTGTCTGTGGCCTGAACCTAGCTGGCGGGGGGTGGGGGGGGGTGGGGTGGGGGGGTGGGGGGGGGTGTAGGGTGGGGAAGTGGGGGTGGGTTTTGGAGGTGGAAGGGGAGGTTGGTTCAGGTAAGGATCCTTCAGTGGACCCAAGATCACAAGAACCAGGAAAAAGTTGTTCTGGCAGCATGTGAGAAAACTGTGTTTACCACATCTACAGTCAATGCAATAAACTAACTGCCTCCAAGCGCTAAACCACACACATGCAAATTCATCCTTCAGCAGGACAAACAGAATGGATGCAAGTGCATTTCCTCACTCAGCTCCTGTGAGCTGGTTCTGCTACATCGACAGTTGACAAGGGGGTTGTGTTAATCATTTGTAACGCTCTGTAATCCTTGTATTAAACTCCAGGGCCAGTTCTCAAGTGTTGGGGTCAGACACTCCCTTTCTGGTTTTGGTGGATATGCTCTATATGCCTGGCCCGGTATAACTGGCCTTTCAAAACAAGGACAGTAGTGGTAGATGTGAACATTCTTGGGGCCCTCTTCAAAGTGGGAAGCTTTAAATACCTTTTCTGAAGTTTCTAGATGAAACTTACAGTCAAATTAAGTTCTTAGTTTCTGCTGCCAGGAAACCAGACCGGCGCCTTGTCCAGTCGTCATTACAAAGGCTTCCTCGGGCACCCTATGGGTGCAGATGCAGGGACCCACAGCCAGACATTGTGCAGAGAGGGAGTCTAAATTGGAAATCCATCAGGTCCCTCCCTTCAGAGCTCTGGGAATCCCAACAAAGAGAGGAAGGAAAGATTGTAGGAGCCAGAGGAGATGGAGGACACCAGGAGAACATGGATAACTTAATCAACTAACCAGGGCTCATATGCGCTCACAGAGACGGAAGCGGCAAGCATGGGGCCTGGAGGGGTCTGCACCAGGTCCTCTGTGTGTATGTTAAGGCTGTTAGCTTGGTGTTTTTGTGGGTCTCCTAACTGTGGGAGCAGGTGTGCCTCTGACTCTTTTGTCAATGTCAAAAATACTCTTGGGACTCTTCCTCTTGTTGGGTTTCCTTGTCCAGCCTCGGTGTGAGGGCTTTTGTCTTGTCTTATTGTGGTTGTTTTTGTTTGTTTGTTTGGTCATGATTGGTTGTCTCTTGTAGACATGATTGGTTGCTCTTTTCTGATAGGATATAGAGGGGGAGTAGATGAGGAAGAAGGGAAGTAGGGGGGGTCTATTTTCAATTAAAAGAAAGATTCAAAGAAATAAATTCTTATTTTTCTGTTTTCTTTATAAATCTTGCTGTCAGCAGTCTCTACATCACATTAAGACAAAGGTATGTGTATTTTCAATTCAGCCGGTTACCACTAGCCAACAAACAGATTGGACTCGCCTGGGACTCAGCTGCGCCTGGGTTTTTTTTAAACAGCTGGGCACAGGTCTGCCACTGACACCAGAGTGTAGGTTTGGCAGGAGGCCTCCCACACAACAAAGCAGGTGACATTCCACAAATACATGCTTCTAATAAATCATTCTGTCAGTTAGACGGTAACATTTACATATCTTCCTTCCAATTCCTAATTGGCTAATCAGTTGCAAGTCCAAATTACATAGTACTGAAGGCAATAAAAAGACATAAGTGTGTAAACAGCAGAACAAGGGGCCATTGTGCTGTCAAGTTTACCCTGTTGAAACATGCTATTTCTGTTTGGGTAAAGAAAGCCTTCATAATGAGACCGTTTTTTTTATGAAGACCCTAATCAAGCAAAACTAAGGAACACAATATTTAGTTCAGGGTACACGTTCTTTTAAAGAAGAATAAAACTTCAGGCAGGAGGCAAGGATAGGCCTGGAAAGGAAGGCAAGTATGAAAATAGCACTGTTTCCTTATGCACATGTCACATACGGTTTCATATGTATAAGTTACTCTATGATTAACTGTTTTTTAATCCTCCTCTTGCTAACAATGAACAGCCAACAGAATGGAGTTTGGGAGAGACAGAAAACAGGCTTAGCTTCTGAAGATGGAGACAAGTTCTGATCTTTACACTATTTCTGGCTGGAAAGCTTATGAGAGCTTTGCAGGAGTTTAATACAAGTAAAAAGAACTGCTAATATTTACAACTAAATGTTCAGTCAAAACCAGATGTACCCATTTTAAGATGGAATAAAAACTATATGTGGTTGTTACTCCTAAATGATAACTAAAAAATTATTTTTTTAAATCAAAAAATTTTCAGCAAAATATCTCCAACATAACTGGACATTTTTTAAAGTCATGTGCTTCAGTTTATATATGAAGATTTTTCTCTGATCCGTGGGTCATTTCCCAAACATATTCAAATTATTTTTCATTATCTAGTACATCATTTTTCATTATTCATCTGAATTAAAATGTTTCAGAGCTACATATTGCTGCTGGAGTGTTTATATTTTTAATGCAGTTTTTAAAATGAGATAGCCAGTAGGGAGAATGTATAGAAAAGTTTGAATGAAAACTCAATTAATCCTTATGTTGTAAGACATAGTCTTGGATGCTGGTGGTATTCATTGAGATGAGGAACAACAGGGTGGAGATGGCTTAGGGAGTGAAGTCAAGAACTGGTTTAACATGAATTTAAAAGAAAAAAGTTATATAGGAGAGCATGAGGCTTGGAAGAGACTGCGGCTCTGAGTTTCACTTTAGAGGGACATCAACACCTGGAGTCCCTTTCAAGCCAGGTTGGCAAATGAGCTCCACAAGGTATGAATGTGGTCTAGAAATGACTCCTGGGGAATCCAACCCTGAGGATGAAGAAGAGGAAGAGAATACAACCAGGAGGGGATAATACAGGAAACCATCACAGTGGTCAGTCAGTATGGGAGAGAACAGAGATTCCCAGAGGTCAAGTGGAAGTGTTGCAAGGAAGTGACAAATTGCACCAAACATTTCGGGTTGCTTAAGTTAGGTAAGGACTCAGGGATGCCATAGTATCAGCTGGTTTGGTGATAAGTAATGGCTTTAGTTAGAGCCGATTGATTACTTGGAATGGGGTGTGTTTAAGACAGAATGGGGAAAGAGGAAGCTGAAACCAAAAGTTCTGATTTTAGTTTTCAAGTTTTCTGAAAATACACACAGAGAAGTTGAGTAGCATTAAGCAATTCAATGTGAAAACAAATTTTATTCTGTTTTGCTGTGTTTCATATGACAGATTTATAGTGTGTTTGTATGTTGATGGAAATGGAAATGGAAGTCAAAATGGAAAACTATGCAACAGGGAAAGAAAAAAGAGATATGTGCCATGGAATATTCAGTAGGGAAAAGGTTTTGAGGTCCAGTATATATACACACACAACATACAGAATTGCTGACCACCATGAAGAGAGGGGCAGATGAGCAGCATCAAGTAAACATAAAGGGAGAGATTTGTGAGAGATAGACCATGGAATCTCCTTCCGATTGACCTTATTCTCTTACTGAAACTAGCAACATGGTCATCATGCTCACTGACTTAAGACTGTTGTCGCAGTGAGAGTGACTGTGCATTACCTATCCCCAAATGGAACATCTATAACAACTCCTACCCCTAAGGCTTAAGGAGCCATCATCAAAGAGGAAACAGAAAGACTGTAAGAGCCAGAGGACCAGGATGATGGCTGTGGGAAAGTTTCTTCTAGAGAGGACAAAAATGTTGTGTAAAAAAATATGGCTAATTAAATTATTTAACCAGTATTTATATTATGGTTAATTGGCTCAGCAGTTGTTAATCTTTAAGCAGCCATTACAAATGAGCACACAGAGACCACATGGATTTTATCAAGCCTAGGCCTGAGTTGTGCAATCTTAGCCCATCTAAGCTAGCTCATAATTC
>CAJQZJ010004752.1:540083-571385 GCA_907164525.1 Lophiomys imhausi
TGCTTAGAACATGACTGATGTGAAATGACTAGGCAGACGTGAAAGATGGAACTCTTGTAATAAGATGAGCATGTGTTCCATCTGGTGGCCCTGTTTCATAGAAACTGAAAAGATGGATGATAGTATTCGAAGGATGGCAATATGATTTCAAATGCTCAGAGCTATAATGAAGATGCTATTTAAAAATCCCCTAATTATATCAGAGGTCATTGTAAGTGCCTATCTTTTATTCTCAAAGCCTAATATACATTTCTCAAACTCAAAACAACCAACTCTCTATGTAACCTGAAAAATGTATAAAAAGCTAGTCCCAGAACTATGTGATTCCAATAACAGTGGACAAATAAGTTTAAGATCAAGAATAACTTATAAGGGGGCTGGAGAGGTGGCTCAGAGGTTAAGAGCACTGGCTGTTCTTCCCAAGGTCCTGAGTTCAATTCCCAGCAACCACATGGTGGCTCACAGCCATCTACATTGAGATCTGCCCGGGCATATATGTAGAGCAAATACTGTATACATAGTAAATAAATAAAAATGTTTAAAAAAAGAATAACTTATAAAGTAATAGAAGATATTTCTTAGCAATGTCCTAAGGACTGCAGAGGAAACTTCCAGAAGGATGTAGTATGCTGTGGTAGACTAATTCATTGACAACAAGGAAAACAATCTAGGTAAGCTATACATCCGTGAAGAAACTGGAGAGATTCAGAGATACGCACTGCATGAATTCAATTTCAAAGAAATGAGGACTTCCCAGTCGTGGTTGATGGTGTCAATCACTTTTCTCAAGGAGAGAAAAATGTCTGCTTGTAGTTCAGGACCAAGAACAGAGCAAGGCCAGGGGATCTAGGAAGAAAAAAGAGTGAGCAAATCTATTAGTGGTTAGAGTCTTCAACAAGCGATTAGATGAGGATGGCCTCAGTATATGGCTAAGACATTGATTATATCCCAAGTGTGGGCAGAAGAGGAGGAAAACACATGGAAATAGCAGTGATAAGACTTGAGACCTTCAGCTTGCATCAAGTTGTTCTCAAAACATTATTAAATATGTATGTATGTATCCATACATCTATTTATCTAACAGTTGCGAGGAGAATGTTGTGACAGATATGAAATCATTATCTGGGAACTCTGAATGAAGGAATATATGGAGTTGTTCTAGCATTCTTAAATTGTTATTCTGAAAATTGAAAACTATCAAGGCACGGCATTTCAAATCAAATTTACTAACCCAGATTTGAGTAGTCTATCAGACACTAAAGAACACAAGACTTACAAACTAGAAATACATCATTAAAATATGCAAAGTAAAACATAATAAAGAAACAAAATAATGGTAAGAGTAATTGAAAGAAACCTGTGGAAGATGAACAAAATATCTGATTGTAGTATTAGAGTTTCAGAGGACAAGGAAGAAGAAATAGGGCAGAAGCACTGTCCAAAGGGATACTGACTTGGAATCTTCTGATAGAGATAAAATTCACTCATTCCTTCTTGAAGCTCAGTGGATCCTCAAGCAGGACAAGTACAGGGGAAGATATAACCAGGCAACTCCAAAGGTGGAGATGGAAATGATCATCACATCCACTAGAGGAAGAGATATAAGACCCAATAAAGGAGCACCAGGAGGGATGACATCTGGCTTCTTCATAGGAACAACAGGAGTCAGAAGCCATAGTAGCTCTGTCTTGAGAACTGGAAAGAATCAACAGCCAGCTCATAAAAATATAGCATTTAAGGGTGAATGTAAACTAAAAACATCTACAAACAAGCCAACAACACCAAAAAGAAGAAAAACTGAGAGAGAAATGCAAAGCAAAGGCAATCTCCATGCTCATAATCTGGAATGTGGAAAGGAATTCAACTATTGAAAGAAAACATAGAAAATTGGGACCATAGAAATTAAGATGAGATTGAAGAACAATGGGTGGGGAAATGCTGAGGCTTCTATAAACAAGGAAACAAAACAGTAACATAATATGGAATTTAGCACACATACAGAATCAAATGTATAGCAGCATGCCATAAGATAGTGGTTCTCAACCTATGGGCCACAACCCCCCTTTGGGTCAACAACCCTTTTACAGGAGTCACTTAAGACCATTGGAAATCACAGATATTTGCATTACAAATTCATAATACTAGCAAAACTACAGTTATGTATTAGCAACAAAAATTATTTTATGGTTAGGTTCACCACAACATGAGGAACTGTAAAATAGGGTTGCAGCATTAGATGGATTGAGAACCACTGCCATAAGGGAAAAGAAATAAATAAAGGGAGCTGGTTGCTAAGACTCTAACAGCAACTGGGAAGGAGAAAAGTAGAACTTGACACACAAGCTGGATGTGGTGGCAGACACATAGTCTCAGCACTTGGGAGGTAGGTTGGAGGAGAAAGAATTCAAGAGCAGCCTGGACTACACATAACATATTGAAAAAGAAGAGGAGGGAGAAGAATAAGGGGAGGGAGAGTGAAAAGGGGTTGGAGATTATATACCAATAACTCAATACACAGTTTGTAATTTACAGGGAAGTCACTAATAGGATTGTAAAAGCAACAACATTATCGTCAATAAGTTAGTTCTGAGAACAACTAACATACATACTCATACAACAGACAATACACACTCATCCTTGAGGTAATGAGAGTAAAGATATTAGGTCCTGATGGATAATCTGAGGTAAACTCCCTATTTTAAAACCAACTGGTTACTAATCTTAATTCTCCTTTGTTGTACAATTTACCACATGCTTAGGTTCTATGGATCAGGGGACAGACTTCTAAGGGGTTATCATTTGACCCACGAAAGCATCTCTCCAGAATTTGTCAGATAAGCAAAACAAAGCTATGAAAGACTTTAATAATTCAATTAAGAAATCATTTGAGAATCTATAAAGAACTCTGCAGTCAACACACAAGATATTTATAACAATAACTAATCACCAGATCATAAATAAAATGTCATTTAAGAGTAGAAAAAACATGACTTGGATTAGTTCTATGTCTTAGGATATGATCCACTTCATAGAAACTTTTTAAAGGAATATAAATGGGAGGCTTTAATGAACCAAGTAAAATGAACACATGAGTGTAATACAGCTTAGCCATGAGCATAGAATTAAGGTAACTGCTTTAGTTTGAAGGAAGAGGAGCAAACAAATCCTCTTCTCCATCCAAAGATCAGTGAGGGAGAAAAACATCTTCCATCTGGTTAGTTGTGCTGGGTATAACTGCCCTCTTCTAGAGGGCACAGTTTGACACCTACAGGAGGACCTTCTGAGAGATGAAGGGCTGTACATGAATGCACACACAACCCAGGGCTCCCATACCTCTAAGTCTTGACAGGGAGAATTAAGGTCACTTGTTCTTATTTTTGTGGATTCCATGCAAAAATCACTTTTTATATATACTTTCATTAAAAAGACTCTACTCTGACAATCTTGCAAAAGAGAGCTAATCTAGCCTCAAGTCCATATATAAAAGCAGAGAAATGAGCAACTCTCCAATCAGTTACCTCAGTAGGAGACTCACAGGGTGCAATTTACTCTTCCAGGAGCACCACTATGCTGTTCCTTCCAAAAAACCTCATATGCTGTATCCGGGTATCCAAATGGTCAGCTGGCTGCTTGTATGATATCTACACAAGTTTTCTCACGAACAGCCATATGGCCTTCACATAATTCTTCTCATCTAGAGTGTAATGGTGATAGATGCTGGCAGGAAGTGTGATCATGTCCCCCTTCTCCATGAAAATCCTGATCCACTTGTCCTCCTTGTCCCTGACATCGAAGAACCCACTGCCATCCAGGATGTAACAGATCTCCTCATCCAGGGGCAGATGTTCCTCAAAGAACATTTTGACCTTCTCCTTATAACTTTGGTGCAGGCCTGGTACATGGATTAGTCCAAGGATAACCCACAGATGCCCAACCCCCCCACAACCCAAGCACTGGGTGGGCCTGGAGCAGCTGCACACTCTCTTCTATTGGAAGCTGGATCCTGACAAGTATGAGAATGATTCAGAGCTGGAAAAGATCCAGAGAGAGAGAAACTACTCCTGGATGGACATCACGACCATATGCAAAGATACCCTTCCCAATTATGAGGAGAAGATCAAGATGTTCATAGACTCTTAACCTTGCATCTTCACTGATGTTTTCTGAGATTGTCTTCAGCAAAGGCTCATGGGAAGTAGAAAGGGCTTTGTCAATGATTGAAATGCCAGTGTGTGGTGCCAGAGAGTCACAAAGCCCCCAAACAAACCCAAGAACCATGGCAAATTAGGGACTGAACCAACATATCCAGAAACCCATGCCTAGAAATCCTCTACCTTACCAAGTTACTTTCAGTCTTGTCTAAATTTTCATTGTTCCATAAACCATCATGGTTCCTGAAGCTAGCACAAAAGGTCACGTGAGATGACACCAGAGGCTGATGGGTAAATCCAGCTGTACACTGGGGCTGATGGTGTAGGCAGGAGGAAAAGCTGATGGAGGCATCTAAAAACACTGGAGCACAACTTTAGTGTGGCAGAACATCAACTTGGACAGAAAGGAAAGAGTATTAGAATAAACTTGGGTGGTTCCCTTGGAACATCAAGCACTGACAATAGAGGCAAAAATGTCCTCATAGAAGACTGCTGGAAAAAAATCAGCCACATGAGCTAAGTAAGAAAGAATGTCTTTCTACGTACATGAACATAGATCTTCATACAGTCGTCTTCAAGGCTAATTTCATTTCCTTTACGGTTTTATAACTCTTTAGATAGATAATTTTAAAAACACCGCTGTTTACAGTCTTAAAATTTTAGAGCATATATGTAGTTGGAAAATTGAATTTGATAGAGCCAAATCCATATGGTAGTAAAATTTGTTTTTTAATAAAATATTAACTGGCGGTTCTTTTATCTAAGTAGAAGAGTCATGAATTTTGTTCAACATTTCCTTTTAAAGAAGTTATAAAGTGAAGCTATAAAAAGGGTCACAACATCCTTTTGGGACAATGGCTGATAAAGTCCAGGCAAACAGCTATTGGCACAAACTAATCTTTCTCCTTATAGAAAGGGAAATTTCAGAGTAACTCTGCAAACACAGTACTTTTTATAGAGTGAGGGCAACACTGTGCAGTAAAATGTGCATTTGGCTGGGAACAGGCCACTGGATCTCAGCCTGGTTTGTTATTTATTAAGACATTCAATTGCATAGTTTGACTTCGGCAACCCTTTTGATACCTGGATCCTCAACTTTTTTTTTTTTTTTAATCAGAAACTGGACTTGAACTAGGTTATCTCTAAAGGAGATGAGCTCTAAAGTGTTCATAGCTGCTTAATAGAATTTTCAAATTTCAACACACTGTAATAAGATAAACACACACACATCTGTGTAATAAGAAGTTGATAAATGGTATCAAAATATAAAGAATTCAAAGATGTAGGCATATGTCCTATTTACTAAAAAGAAAGAAAGAAAAAAGAAAGAGAAGAAAAGCTAGGCATGCTGGTTTTTGCCTGAAATCCTAGCACATGGGAATCTAAATCAAAAGACTTGTCTTTTAGTCAAAAGACCAGCCAAGGTTGAATAGTGAGATCATAGCTAGCCTAGGCTACCCTTTGTACATGTATGAAATGCCAAAGAATAAATAAAATGTTGTTGTAAAAATGACAAAATAGAGAGAGAGAGGATGGATGGGAATGAGGAGAATGAGAAGTGGCAGGAGAGGGAGGAAACGGAACAGGAACAAAGAAGACAGAAGTGAGGAAGTATGTTATCTTAAGGTTTTATCTCAAAAATCACTAGTTTAAAAAGTAAAAAATTACCTTTCTCACATTGTCTTAGGTAGGGTTCCTGTTGCTGGGATGAAGCACCATGGCCAAAAGAAACTTGGGGAAGAAAGGGTTCATTTGGCTTACACTTCCAAATTGTAATCCATCATTGAATGAAGTCAGCCCAGGGACTCAGCAGGACAGGAACCTGGCAGCAGGAGCTGATGCAGAGGCCGTGGAGGAGTGCTGCTTACTGGTTTCATTCCCATGCCTTTCTCAGCCTAGAACCCAAGCCCAGGGATGGAACCACCTGAAATAGACTGGGCCCTCCTCCATCAATCACGAATTAGGAAAAAGCCTCATAGTAGGATCTTATGGAGGCATTTTCTCAATTGAGGTTCCCTCATTTCAGATAACTCTAGCTTGTGTCAAGTTGACATAAAACTATCCAGAACACACATTAAAGTCCCTCTCCCCCAATTAATGCTATTGTATTGGAAGTAAAAGTAGCCTCCAACCCCCAAGCAGTTGGCAAAGAGACACCTTGTTGGTGGTGGTATTCTTATATCAGTCAGGGGAAGAGTAGATAGCAGTCCTTTGTTCATCCTAGCTTGATGTCTGGCTTGGTGGCCAAAGATGTTTCATGCCTGTGACATACAAAAATCAAACCAAGTCAAATCCAAGCAGTGCAGCGTGGGAGGAACAAGACAGACAAAGACCTGTGTTCTGCCTTGCCACATTGTATGGGTGAGTAAAGATGCCCACCGACCTGCCCCCTGCCCCATGCTACAGGCAGGCCATAGACACAGAGAGCCCCGCCGCCACCGCTGTGAAGCACAGTGCTGGAGGAGGAAGATGGACAGAGACCAGTGGACAGCCATGCAGCCCACAGACCTGCTCTCTGGTCATAGACATCCGCTTACCACCACCCAGGCAGCGCCGGAAAGAGGATGTCACCCAGGGCCCGCCAGTTGGGTGGCCAGCCTACAGCGGGAGCCACCACAATGTGCTAGTGTGTGGTGGTCAGCTAGGAGAGAAATAGAAGTGAAGCAGCTTGAGAGATGGAACTGGAGACTTGCGGGTGAAGAGGAGTAGCCTATTGTGGCTGTCCAGCCCTGACATCTGGGGCTATATGTGGGTCCTTGGCTATGCTGTGGCAGGGGTGGTTGTCAATATCCTAGGCTCATATTACTTCCAGAGAACATGGGGATGTTTCTGGTTCTGGTCATGGCAGCTGCCAGGGATCACATGGATGTCTAGTGGCCATGCAGAGCCTGCTCCACCTCTCACTGGCAGCAGCAGGGATCTGAGTCAATGTTCGTGGCTCATATTACCACTAGAGAACATGGAGACATGGGGGATCAACAACAGGATAACCAGGAGGAGTCCCATTGAGGATCCAATATTATGGTGTCACAGAGACTAGAGAACCAGACCAATGGACTCATTGCAATGAACATTTGCAAGTGAAGATGTGTGGACAGAAGGATATATTATGGGACACACAGTGACATACGAGAGCTTCCATGATGAGATGTTTTTCTACGCTTTGTTTTGTGTGCGTGTGTGTGTGTGTGTGTGTGTGTGTGTGTGTGTGTGTGTGTGTCTTATTTTGGAGGGAAGGTTGCAAGACCAAAGAGTAGATATGAGAGGAGGGGAGATGAGAGGAACAGGGGTACATGACATAAAACTCACAAAGAATCAAGAAAAAGTTAAAGAACTTTAAAAAACGTAAACATAAATTTAAAAAATAAAATAAATAAAATCAGTCTGTAAAAAAGAAAAAGAAAGTAAAACTATATTGTTCTTGAAACAAGAATATGGTGTTGCCTTATTCTTAAGAATATGGTGTTGAGGGAGCAACAACAGGATAACCGGGAAGGTCACATAACCTGAAGCAGCACTGATTATTGGCTTGCTCTTGTTTTTTTCCCTCTTACAACCAAGGACTTAAGTCCCCCATCCTACACTATTAACACCTAAAGCCCAGTGTTATGTGTTAGGAAGTGGAACCTTTAAAGACCTGAGTCATGAGGGTGGTGTCCTCATGTGTGGACAGACCCTTCACTCTCTCTACGTAGAAAGACACAATGAAAAGATGACATTTGAATTAGAGGCTGCAATGGTACCTTCATCTCCGCCTTCTCAGCTCTTTAAGTGTAAGCAGCAACTTCCTGTTGTGTGTAAGTTACTCGGTGGTTTATGATCTTTCGGTTACAGCAATCTCAGCAGCTTTGGGCTGGGAAGGCAGTTCAGTGTTAAGGCGCTTTCCTAGCATTCAAAAAGCCCATGGTTCAATTCCTCTTACCTCATAACAACAGCAGGTAGTTTTTACACATGATACATTCAAATATATACATAAATGCCATAGCACTAGAAAAAAAATGGTTTGAGTTTTATAATAATCACCTTTAAATCAATAAATAGGAAATGTTGGAAAATAGCACAAAAAAGACATTGCCTTAAGATTTAAAAATAAAAAAGGCTCGATGGGTTGGGGAAAGTAAACCAAGACAGTAGAATGCTTGCCACTGATCCGAGTTTGCATCTCTGTTGTTGAATAAAACACTGACCAAAACAAAATTGGAGAGGAAAATATTTATTTGCCTTATGGGTTATAGTTCAGCAGAAAGAGAAGCCATGGCAGGAACATGGAGGCAGAAACTGAACAAAAGGAAGGAGCCCTGAAGCAGCACTGATTACTGGCTTGTTCCCCACGGCTTGCTCTTGTTTTTGTTTTTGTTTTCCTCTTACAACCAAGGAACACTTTCTCAGAGGTGGCATCACCTACAATGGGCTGAGCCCTCCCACAACAAACATTAGTTAAGAAAATGCCTCAGAGATAGATAGAGAGAGAGGAGAGAGAGGAGAGAGAAGAGAGAGAGAGACAGAGACAGAAACAGAGAGAAAGAGATGGATGAGAGAGAGGCAGAAGAAAACCAGTTCTCTGACCAATGATGTCACAAGCTCAGAATTCCCTTTGCAAAATATAGCTACTTCCCAGAAGAATCATGTGATCTGTGAAGTGTTATGCTGTACAATCAATAAGCAAAGTCTTTCCTCTCCCTTTTGGTAAACTATCTGCTACAAATCTATGAAGAAAGCAGATTTAAGCTCACTGTGCCTGTCCTCTTGTTGCTGGTTGGCTGTGCAATAAAGGTTGGTTTTTGGTTTTTTTCAAAAAAAAAAAAAAAAGAAGAAAAGAAAATGCCTCAGAGAAGTGCCCATAGGTCTATCTGATGAAGGCTTCCCTCAATCAAGATTCTTTCTTCCAAAGTAACTCCAGTTTGTGTCAAGTTGACAAAAACTGACCAGGACACTGCATAAACATGAAAATCTGAGGTGAAACCCCAGAACCCACATTTAAAAAGCCAAACATGCTTTAGTCTCAGTGCAGGAGAGTCTGAGTCAGGTAGAACGGTGGGCTCCCTGGCCAGCCTGTGTAGGTCCCAATATTGGTGAATGGCACTTGAGAAATGACACCTGAACACTTACACACACACACACACACACACACACACACACACACACAGAGAGAGAGAGAGAGAGAGAGAGAGAGCTATAGTGCAGCCACTGCCTCCTGTTGTTAAAATCTTGCCCTCTTATAGTGCATTTCTAACAACAAATGAACTGATATTGATGCCTTATAATCCAAGTTTTATTTGAATATCCTTAGTCACTACACAAAGCCTTCTTTCTGTTTCCGGATCCAGTTCAGAGTAAGATGCTTAGTTTAGTCCACACTCTACTTGTTTGAGCTTCTGTAATTCCTAGTTTCACAGCTGGCCCTTGCGATCCCGTATTCAAGAACTATTGCACCCCAGCGTCAGGCTACATTTAAGCAGCAGACTCCTCCAGGCAGAATCCTTGGTATCTGGCACCATTCTTTGTCAAGCTGACCCATACAAGAGGCTCCTGCTGAGCTAACCAAGCTGTCTCTAAACACAAACCTTACTTGGTCCCTCCCTCCAGTCTTCTGTGAGATGCAGTACCCTTGCTTTTCATTTGCTTCAGGATAAAAATCTCCTGCTTCCCTTTGACTCCTATACTCATATCCTAGTCACACTTGGGTTCAGAGCAGGGTTGTACAAGGTGATCACTCCCCATTCCCAGGCTTACTTGGTCTCTCTGATTCCAGAATGTGGGCTTCTGCTTCAAGTCTGCTTTTTAAAAAAATGTTGTTAGATAACCTAACTGGCTCTCTTCAGAAAATTGGGAGCTCATATTTCTTCCAGGCAAATACATATCAGACTCTGTCCGCAGCACAGCTAAGACCTTGTTTCCCTATGGACTCCTGGGTCTCCTGCTGGGACACACACACCTTAGGATGCTGGTGTTATGTCACACATGAAGAGCTACTCAGAAACACTTGCTAAGGAGGCCCTAGGTGGAGTCACTGATTATTCAGGGCCCACCATGGTTCTTGGCACATAGGATAGAGGATAGTAGAGTGTCTGGATCAGTACTCACGAGCTTATGGTCAGGCTGTGAGCATGTGAACTTAAGCCAACTTTCTTAGAGAGCTGGCTGCATCTTGCTTCCTGGGTCTGGACCCTCTCTTCCTGTTATGACTCCCTGGGAGCTTTCTACACTCTCTACACTAAATGCTCGGCAATGAGACGCTCATGAAAAAGGTTCCATCAGCCTTTGACTGAAAGAACCTTTAAGAACAGTCAGAGACCATTGTGTAATTTTAAGTACATGTTAAATACCACACTATTTTTTAAGTGGATATGGATAATTAAATCCACAGAAGTCACAGCTATTAAGTTTGATCAGGGTAAGCTTTTCCAATGAACATAAAAGTATATAAATATACAAATGTAAAAATTTGAAATCAGATATAAAAAATCTGAAAAAAATGTCTGTATAAACTTACATTTTTATTCACTTAGGCAATATTTTGCTAAAAATATCTGATGCTTATTTATTTGTTTGTTTGTGTGTGAGGGGCGTGCATGTGCCACAGCATGTTTATAGAGGTCAGATGACAACTTGCAGGAGTTGGTTCTCTCCTTCACCATGTGCACCAGGTCATCAGGTTTGGCCGCAGGTGGTTTTACTCATTGAACCATCTCCCCAGATCTCTGGATGTACTGTCAAAGTAATTGATATATTCCTCATGTTTTAGTTAGGGTTTTCACTGCTGTGAAGAGGCACCATGACCATGGCTAGTCTTATAAAGGAAAACGCTTAATTGTGGCTGGCTTACAGTTCAGAGGTTTAGTCCATTGTCATCATAGCAGAAGCCACAGTGACATGCAGACAGAGTCTGTGCTGGAGAAGGAGGGGAGAATTCTACATCTGGATCGGCAGGCAGCAGGAAAAGAGAGGGACACTGGACCTGGCTTGAGCATTTGAAACCTCAAGGCCCACCCCCAGTACACACTTCTTCAGACAGGCCACACCTACCCCAATAAGTGCACACCTCCGAACAGTGCCACTCTCTAATGACCAAAGACATTCTATTCAAACCACTGCGCCCCACTACAGGAAATCTTGGTTCTTTGTTTAGCTCTGTTCTAAAAGGTCCCATCATTGTACAATTTTTTTTTTTTCAGAATGCCTGCACAAACATGAGCACAATTCTTCACAGATAAATTTGTTCTTTTTGGTTTTCTGTTTTATTTTATTTTCTATTTATTTCTATTTTATTTATAACATGACTATAACTTTTCTCCCTTCTGTTTCCTCCCTTCAAACCTTCCTATATACCTCTCCTTGACTGCTTTCAAATTCACGGCCTCTTGCTTCATTAATTGTCATTACATGCATATACATATATATTCCTAAATATAATGTGTTCAGTCTATATAATGTTATTGGTGTGTATGTCTTCAGAGCTGAACTTTTGGTACTGGATAACCAATTGGTGTGCTCTTCCTTGTGGAAGGCTAAGTCTGTCACTCTCAGCACTCCTTCCTTAATTACCCATAGCTCACAAGAATTGAGGCCTCCTGACTTTCTCCTGTAGCATGTCTATTGTAGTTGTCCTGGTTCAGATCACAATGAAGCAGCCATGTTGTTGAGACTTTATGGGTGTAACTTCTGACACTACTAGGAGATGCCTTCGCACAGCAAACTCCCTGATCCTCCGGCTCTTACAGCATTTCTGTCCTCTCTCCTGCAGTGTTCCCTGAACACCACCAGAAATGGACCGGCATGAAACCTAACGCATTCTGAAGAACCTCCACTGTGTTATACAAAATTTGCATTCTGATTCTAGGGGTTGTTTACTGGAGAAGAGAAACTGGAGTAAAAGTGGCTTGGGGACAAGCTGGATCTCCTCTTTATGGTTCACAGAGGCTACAGATCTCCAGGTTTCGCCCATCAAGAAAATACCTTTCAGAGTGTCTATGCTAAAGGTCTAAGACTTCATGGAGACGTGCAGAGTTTAGGGCTGGGCACGTGCTGAAGTGGCTGCTTTAGACTAGCAGTGTGATGCTTTTCATTGTGCATCATTACAATGAAGTGACTTTTATTTTTTAAAAAAAATCTGTGAACCCCCTGGTCCTATTTCTATTAAAGAAAATCAGTTATATGCTTAAGAAAAACTTGGTCTCAACAAAATGTAAGACACAAAGAGAAGCCTTGAATTAAGATATTTTATATGTATATATGAAGTTTTTAAGAAATTATTTACAAATTTTAATAGCAGTAAGATGTGGGTCTAAATGAAAGAAAATATATCTCTGATCATAAGATACAGTGCACCAAACAACCTCATGGAAACTTTCATTTGTAATATTATTACAAGTAGTAATTTGTAATATTATTATTAAATTATTTAATATTATTTTTAAATATTGCAAACTTTCATTTGTAATATTATTCTGATTTAAAAATAACAACAACCGTCAATGCTTCCTGGTGAAATGTCTTGCTCTAGGACAAGGGCAGGATATAAAAAAGACAGACCTGGAATGTCTTACATTGTCACAAAATAAGGAAATGCACAAGAAAATGAAATAAAGATTAGAATTTATAAAAAAGACACAGAGGCCAGCACAAAGACCCCCGAATGACCAAACTTTGAACAATTTGAGCAAGAAAATAGGCAGTATTAGATTGTAGCCCAAAGCGTAAAGCGAATATCCTTGAGATTTCACTGGTGTAAACAAATTGTTGAATAAATAACTGACCTTTGCAGAGGAACTTGAGGTCATTTATAGAGCATGTGTCCTTTCACAGAGGTCAAGAACAACTTGCAAAACAAAGGTGTGAGGTTTGACATAGTGGCTGCCAGAGGTGCTACATACCAGGATGTAAATATTCCCCTGCATCTTCCCACAGCAAAATATAGAAGGCTGAAATAATTACCACCAGACTCCCTGTTGTAGGAGTGGGCTGGTACAGAGGTGGGAATGAATGCAGATGGGTACCCCTGGCTAATTTTTTTAATTAATTTATTTATTTTTTATTTCTTCAAGTTACATCTCAATCACAATACCTTCCCTACTCCCCACTGTGGTCCCACCCTCCCATCCTGTTTCCCCTCAACCCCCTCATCCACTTTTTTTAAGTTTAAGGTATATCTTCACCCCCCATAGCTCCCCCTTTCAGTCCAACAAATGTCTCTTTCTCTTATAACAACAAATGCAATACAAAACAACAGAAATAATTAGGCCACAGTTATGAGAATTATAATGCTTAGCATACATTCCCAATGTCCAATCCATATGTATTTGGCAACTGACTTTAACATTCTACTATCTAACCATCTCCATGAGTTTAAAGTTCTATATCTAACTCAGCTTTCATACTAACTTGCATCACAATTTTAAAAACATCTTCTTAGATCCAGAACACCCTCTTAATTCCTAAACAACTCAAGATTTAACTATGAGACTCAGTCTTCAACCACATCAGAGACCTAAGAGGGATAAATATATCTGATTATATAGGAAGTGCAGGGCCCGCAGCTTCCAAAACTAAGAAATGACATACCAGTGGCTGCCTGGACAGTTCCCAATTTCTCTCCATACATTACAGCATCAATCTTCAGCCATTTGGCCCCGTTTGAAAGTTTTCTAACTTTGGGACTTTTCTTCTGCTTTGAACCAGTGATCATAACACAATAATCTGAGTGAAGGAGCCATTTGTGGCACAGACCATAAAAGCCAAACATGAGAAAACTGGGTCTCTGAAGATATAGGCAAGCAAACCAGTCAAGAAGTTGGCTAGTGACCCCTAGTCTTGTTGTAACCTGAGATAGAACTCATACTTTCAAAATGGTCTGTTTTCAGGTTTTCTTTTACCTGTGGTCTGATGTAATCCCAGTGGCTTCAACAAAGAAATAGGGAAATGGTGCTTTCAGTGTGTGTGCGAGTGTGTGTGTGTGTGTGTGTGTGTGTGTGTGTGTGTGAGTGTGTGTGTGTGTACAAACTTTCTGAGGGCCATATAGTAATATGTCACAAAACTTTTAAATTTTATTATATGCATGTTTCACCTATTGTGCATGTGTATGCAGATTAAATCATAAGAGCATTAATGTCATTCCTATTAAACTGTTTCATGTCCCAGCAGTGTATTATTTATGTATTATATAATATTTGTGCAAATATACAGCCACAGAATAGAATGCTTCACAAGACTTATGATTCAGAATGTATAATGCTCATAGAAAAAGCCCACAGTCAGTATAAGAAAGAGCTTGTACAAAAAATAGAAATGATTAGATCTATAATAATTTAAAATATATTTATAGTAGTTACTAATATATAATTATACAATAAAAATTAAATAAAATTATGAAGTCAGTATAACTATATAATACATTTCTTTGAAGTTTTAGAAAAACTATATGGTAAAAAGTGGAAAATATAATGTAAACAAAATAAAGAGAAATCAATATACAGTTTTGGTTAGTACAAGTCCTTGATCTTTTGGTCATATAAATATGTTTTTGTATTATTTGGGATACTGATTATGTGATTCAACAGGAGACACTCATACATTTAAAAATACTGGGTATATTAGTTATTTGTTCTCATGTTGTGCTAAAATACTCTGACAAAAACAGTTTAAGCTCATCATTCAAAGGTACATCAATGGTAGTAAGAAAGTTAGGATGGCTGGAGCTGGAGGCAGTGGTCATATTCCATCCACAGTCAGGAAGTAGAGAGTAGTGATTGCTCCTGCTTAGTGGGCTTCCTCCTCTATATGAAGTGCGGGACCAGAGTCAGTGTGATGGTCCCACCCTTGCCCAGGGCTCACAAGCCTAATTTAGATCATCCTTCACAGGGAGCCCAGAAGCTCATCCTCAGTGATTCTAGATCCTGTCAGGGTGACAATTAGTGCTAACCAGAATACCAGGTTACAGGATCTCACTAATGCATGGAGCCAAAACACTGAAACTCATAGGAGTGGAAAGTGTAATGCTATTTGACAGGCTTCATGTGCTGGGGAGAGAAGAAACATGAATAGATACTGATCAAGGAATACAAGACTTCAATTAGGAAGAATAAGTTCAAAAAATTATATCACACGAAATACTGACTAGAGTTAAGAATGGTATATTACATTCTTGAAAATCACTAACAGTGTAGATATAGGTGTTCTTATTTGTAAAAATGGTATGTGGCATCATACAGAAGTTCATTCACTCTACTTAGTCTTTTTACAACATAATATATCTTTCCAAGTATCACATGAGCATGATAAATATACACAATGTTTATTGATTCAAAATTAATTTAAAGTGAGCAGTGCCTCTAGAAACCAGAACTAGTTTTACTTTAAAACTACTTACTTTCAAAGCAATATTTTCTTGTCCTGTCACATCCCTCGTCTTTTTTCTTCCATAAGCTTCCCACAGCTCAAAGGATAAAATTGTTATGTAGAAGGGTCATAGAAGGCATTCTTAGGAATCTAAGAAAGGCTCAAAATTCAATTGGAAAAAAATCACTCTTCACCCATGCACACTAGTGTCCACACAAGAACCCAGTAAGCCAAACAAAGCACATGCCAGACAAATAGGGAGGTGACAGCATGAAGCAACCAAGAGTAATAAGACACCATGAAAACATATTCTTTAGGAGGAACTCCAAGTGCTGAACAGACAGGTTTTTACCATGAGTGGATGGAGAATGTGAGCATGCTCAGAGATCTGCTACTCCAGGAATAAGTGATGGGGTCTCTGTCTTTTACATCAAGCCATCCCTACATTTCTCAAAATATAAAAATGGTGGACCCATGAAATGGCTCGGTGAACAAAGGCTCTTGCTTCACACACTGCAGAATTAAGTTTGTTCCCCCAGAAACCAAGCAAAGATAAAGAGAACTGATCCCACAGCATTGTCTTCTGACCTTCACACATGTGCCATGATATGCACATGTGTGTATACATGCTTGAAATAATAATAATAATAATAATAATAATAATAATGCCTCTATAAAAGGGAAATCCTCAATCACTATGTATTAATAGCTAAGTTGATGAACACAGACATTGAAGTTTATTGCTTCTTTAAAAACTTTATGCTTGTATTTAGCATATCATAACTAAGAGACTACGGTCAGCTTGAGCACAGGAAACATGGCTCTGTCAGTCCTTGTGCTTTTCCCCAATTCCCTCTTCCTTGCTAAAAAACCATTAGACTACATTCCTAAAGCTAGCCCCCAAGGTCTATTCCCCTATCTGGCCACTTCCTTCTCCTGATGCTGACTACCAAGGTCCAGCTATCAAAGCATTGAAGTCCATCAATCAGATGCCCCCTTTTGGCTCACCTAATTAACACGCCCAATTAAAGTTAAACACCTCATCCTAACCGGGGAGTTTCCCCATGTACCTTTGTAAACTGCCATTTTCCTATGGGTCACATTTGTTCCTCTCTATTCAGAGGCAGTCTGACGGGACAAATACCTCTCTTCCCTCTTCCTTGTTCTTTCCCCTTCTCGCTCATCTTCTATCTCCTGTCTTTGTCTCTTGTTACCTGCTCTGCCCTTGAAGGACAAATAAATCTCTTTTGTGCTGACAACTTGGACTTGGGATGTCCCAAGTCCATCCTTTTCCTTTCAATACACACCCTTTGCTCCCCATTGCCACATTTTCCCATGAGTCCCCTAAAAAATCTCCCTCCTAACTTTTTTATTCTTCTTTAATATTTATTTATTTATTTGTTTGTTTATTTATTTAAATCCATTGAATCCAATTAGTTCTGCCCATATGCTTTTGAACTTGTGTATGGGGAACCTACCCGTGGCCACACTTATAAAGAAAAGTGACCTTCCCTCTCCCAGTAGCATCAGCTGGCCTTAGCTTCTCAGCTATGGGTGCTGTCTTGGGAGATGTTCTCAGAATCAGGTTCAGTTTGAACCCAAGTGCAGTAAAAGACAAGTTTTCACCTGGATGATGGTACTGATGATATTTCTTTTGTTGTTTTAATTTTTAGACACATGGAATAGATATCTATTCACCTTATGATGGGTTAGCTTCCACAAGACAGAAAAGTAAGTGGATTCAAGTTAAGGATGCAAGTGAACATGGGCAGGAGGTCTGCACACCTTTGATCCCAGCACTTGGGAAGCAGAGACAGGTGGACCTCTGTGAATTCCAGGCCAGCCTGGTCTACAGGTGACTTCCCTCCAGTGCATCCAGGGCTACACAGAGAAACCTTGTCTCAAAAAAAAAAAAACCCCAAATAAAATATAAAATTAAATTAAAACAAAAATATGATAGTATACATCAGTGACCCCAAAAATTCCACCAGAGAACTTCTACAGCTGATAAACTCCTTCAGCAAGGTGGCCGGATACAAAATCAATTCAAAAAAATCAGTAGCCCTTCTTTACACAAAAGATAAATGGGCTGAGAAAGATATAAGGGAATCAACACCCTTCACAATAGCCACAAATAATATAAAATACCTGGGGGTAACTCTAACCAAGCAAGTGAAAGACCTGTATGATAAGAACTTCAAGACCCTGAAGAAAGAAACTGAAGAAGATATCAGGAGATGGAAAGATCTCCCTTGTTCATGGATAGGTAGGATCAACATAATAAAAATGGCAATCTTACCAAAAGCAATATACAGATTCAATGCAATTCCTATCCAAATACCAACTGAATTTTTTACAGATCTGGAAAAAACAATTCTCAACTTCATATGGAATAACAAAAGACCCAGAATAGCTAAATCAATCATGTACAATAACAGAACATCTGGAGGTATCACCATCCCAGATTTCAAGCTGTACTACAGAGCAATAGTAATAAAAAACAGCATGGTATTGGTATAGAAACAGACCAGTGGATCAATGGAATCGAATTGAAGACCCAGAAATAAACCCACACACCTATGGTCACTTAATTTTTGATAAAGAAGCCAAAAACATACAATGGAAAAAGGAAAGCATCTTCAATAAATGGTGCTGGTCTAACTGGATGTCAACATGTAGAAGAATGAAATTAGACCCATACTTATCACGTTGTACAAAACTTAAGTCCAAGTGGATCAAAGACCTTAACATAAGGCCTGACACACTAAATCTATTAGAAGAGAAAGTGGGGAAAACCCTAGAACTCATCGGCACAGGTGACAACTTCCTGAACAGAACACCAACAGCTCAGGATCTAAGACTAACAATCAATAAATGGGACCTCTTGAAACTGAAAAGCTTCTGTAAGGCAAAAGACACTCATTTGAACTAAACGGCAACCTACAGATTGGGAAAAAATCTTCACCAACCCCACATCTGACAGAGGGCTAATATCCAAAATTTACAAAGAGAGTAAGAAATTAAATGCCAAGAAACCAAATAATCCAATCAATAAATGGGGTACAGAGCTAAACCGAGAATTCACAGAAGAGGAATCTCTAAAGGCTGAGAGGCATTTGAGGAAATGTTCAACATCTTTGGTCATCAGGGAAATGCAACTTAAAACAACTCTGAGATTCCATCTCACACCTGTCAGAATGGCTAAGATCAAAAACTCAAATGATAGCACATGCTGGCGAGGATGTGGAGAAAGGGGAACACTCCCTCATTGCTGGTGGGACTGCAAACTTGTGTAACCGCTTTGGAAACCAATCTGGAGATATCTTAGAAAATTGGGAATAAATCTACCTCAAGACCCAGCCATACCCCTCTTGGGCATATATCCAAAAGATCTGAAACGAAACCAAAAGGACATTGCCTCAACAATGTTCATAGCAGCTTTATTTGTAATAGCCAGAAACTGGAAACAACCCAGATGTCCATCAACTGAAGAATGGATAAAAAAACTGTGGTACATATACACAATGGAATACTACACAGCTATCAGAAATGAGGAAATCATGCAATTCAAAACCAAATGGATGGAAGTAGAAAAGCTCACCCTAAGTGAGCTGATGCAGTCCCAGAAAGATAAACATGGTATGTATTCCCTTACAAATGGATATTAACCATACATCAGAGGATAACTATCCTACAACCCACACACCCAAATAGACAGGAACCTAGCATATCTATCCTAGGAAAAATTCTACCCACCAGTGAGTCATGGAATCTGCTGCAGGTTAGTGGAACCCCACACCCTAGATGGTGTGCCTTATCAAGCTCCAGTACGAGTGTAAGCTCTTGGGCCTCACATGACGCAAGATCTGAGGGAGTATGATATGTGAGGACCCACCTCATCTGAGGAGAAGGAGAGTACCAAGTAGAGGAACAAGGAGGGAGGGAGGGAGGGAGGGAAGGAGAGAGGGAGGGAAGGAGAGATGAAGGGAGGGGCCAAGAGGGGAGGAGGGAGGAAACTATGTTCTAGAAATAAATAATACTTTTTTAAGAAAAGAGTTAATAAGCTTAAAAATATAATAAAAATACAATATAAAATTTTCAAACTATAATTTACCTTACTGGCATGAAAAGAAAATGGCCTTAATTTCAGATTAGAATGTTAGACTGCAGGTGGCTACAGAGATTACACAAACTTGATAGCAGCTTAAAAGTTTTTTTCGTTTTTTGGTTTTTTTTTTTGTAAAACAAAAATAAAAGAAGAAATAGCTTGTGAGAATGTCTTGATCACTAACTAGATCATTTATCTGTGAGCAAAACAGTAAACACTTGAAATTCGGTTGCTGCATGTAAAACTTACGCAGTGAAAGCCTAGTGAATGCTAAGATATCTCCGACACAAACCAGTACATTTCTACACAATAAATGCAGACAATGCAGTATATGTCTCCAATGTGACTGAAAGGGATGTGCATGAAAGGGTCATGTGTTCATTAGAGAGTGTATGGTGACAGGAATAAGTCACTGGGCTGTGGAAGACTCCAAAGTAAGTAAGACAGCTTCTATCTCTCTTTTTTCTTTTTTTTTCTTTTCAGCTTCTCTTTTAAAGATGAGATTTACTGAGGATAATATCAAATATTTATTCCTTCTTCTTTTATTCTAGGCACTGTCTTCCTTATATCCTCAAAGCAACCCAGAGAAGTAAATATTACTGTAACGGAAAAGAAACCATTGAGAGGTGCAGATTAAAGTAACTGTGGTCCAGTCCTTAGGACAGAACCAGGAGTCTATGAAACAGCAACTCTGGACCCCAAACACTGCACCATTGCAGCACTGTCTGTTTCTCCGCCAGAGTAGAGGTCAGGGCAGAAGGTAGACATCCTCAGAGGCTCCTCAGGCAAAGCATTCAGGGGATCATGAAAAGGGAGGACGTCATCCCCTGAATGGCATAAATTTAAAAAAAAATTTCATACATGTTTGCTTGTTCCCTCCTATTCTTGCTTGTTTTTATTTTGTTTTATTATTTTTTAGATGCATGTTTAATATCAATATATATATATATATATATATATATATATATGTAGAGAGAGAGAGAGAGAGAGAGAGAGAGAGGATGGAGGAGGAAAGAAGGTAGGGAGGACCTGGGAGGAGTTGGGTGAGGGGAAATCATAATCAGAGTATATTATATGAAAAATTCTGTTTTTTCAATGAAAACCTTTATTCATTCATTTGTTTATTTGTGTGTGTGTGTGTGTGTGTGTGTGTGTGTGTGTGTGTGTGTGTGTGTTGTGTGCACAGAGGAAAGAATGAGGAGTTGTGGCTCTTCTGGAAGAATAACAGTACATGCTCTTAACCACTGAACCATCTTTCCAGCCCCTTAAACAGCATTCAATTCAATGTGTTAAGATAAAGTCAGAATATACTCCAATGCAAACAGCTGAACCATCTTGAAGCAGTGTCCACCATTACCAATGGAGGAGGAAAGCAGGACCAGGAAGATGAAGATAGTTCCTGGGGCAACTGGGTTGAGGGTATAATCCACAAGATATGGAATCTTTGTGATCTTAGATGTTGGGATCGCCCCTCAAGTTCTGAGTCTTCACAGTGGAATGGTTCTAACCCTCACTCACCAAAAGAACAAGTAACTGTTTGACGTGTTCTGATGAGCAAAAGCTGCGTCTATTGGCTTTTGAAAATTAGAATACCTTCCCTCTTTTGGATGATGAACATGAAGTTAAAATAAATTACACTTGCTTTTCCCAGTCTACCTTTTCTTTCTTTGTTAGCTTCATTTAATTTGTTTTTAATGGATAGTTGACAGTTGAATTGTTGCCAGTGGATGGCTGAAAGTGGATGGCAAAATTGTGTTTGGGGGGACAGTTTTTATTTATTTATCTGATAGGTATCAGGCACTCTCCCAGTGGATGCTAGGTACAGAACAGATAGCAAAGGAAAAGCATGCCCTCCTCTACTTTTTGCATTTTAGCAACAGGAGAGAGAAAATGAGTAGTGAGCAGAGAGAATTTTTTTCTGAAAAGTATAAGTAGAATGAAGGAACATCGAGAAGATGGGGGCAATGGTAACTGAGAGAGCAAGGGAGAGCCACTCTGGCAGCCTCTGAATTGAGCTATGAAGATTAATGCGAATGCTTCCTAGTGGACTATACTAGCAAGAACAAGTATCAGAGAAAACAAAATGACTGAAGGCTGAAGAAAAATGAGACCAGTGTGGTTAGACTGCAGCAAGGAGCCTAGCAGAGCTGACTCAGCAAGGCAGGGGCTGGCTTATAGAAAGCTTTGCCTGTCCTGGCAGAGTATGTGTGTTTTATTCCTAAGACAATGGTGTCATGATTCACTGGGACACAGTTAAGTTTACTGACACTTAACAACTCAGTCTGAACATCTGTTTGGAATGGGAAAATGAAATGAAAGAGACAAACCACGGTACTAATTAATATATCTGACCAGAATCCATATTAACTTATAATCACAGCCCTATATCTCTCTTCATCTCCAAGAGAATATTTAGTCCCCATAGAATTTTATCTAAATCCCTGTATTGTGACCGAAGGATAAGAATGCTTGACATGCTTGTTTGTAGCTCTGGGGTAGTTACTGATAATAGAATGACTTATCCAGACTAGTATTAACTTTGCAAATACCTGCAAATAAATGGTAGATGCGTATTATTGGAATGAACACACAGAAGTAGTAAGCTAGCTTTAGGAAAGAAAATAACATTCTCTTCTGCTAAGAGCTTGGCATATACTGTAAGGGTAAGATAACATGACTTTGGTTTCTATACTTAACTGGTGGCAGGACACAGTACTTCAAGTTGGTCCTTTATCCCCTCTCTTCATTTATTCTGTAATGACTGTGAAAAGTTCCTCTACGGGGCTGAGTATCTGACTTAGTGGGTAATGTACCTACTACAGATGCATGAGGGCCTGAGTTAGAATATCCAGTACTCATAGAAAAGGTGTGACAGTGTTTTTTTAAAAATATTTATTTATTACTTCAGGTTACATCTCCATCACAGTGCCCTCTTTCCGCCCTTCTCAGTCCCACCCTCCCACCCTCTGACCCCTATCCCTTCCATCCCATTCCTCTGGAGTAGAGGTGATAGTGTATTTTTAATAACCACAGCTCTGTGAGGCAACATACCCAGACCCTGGAGGGCTTGCTGGCCTTCTAGTCTAGCCAATATAGAGAGCTCCAGGTTCAATGAGAGACTCTATTTTCAAAAAATAAGGTAGAGTGCCATAGGTGGAGACATCTGATGCCAGCCTTTGCTGTGTGCATACATGAGAAAGTGTACCTCTGCATACACAAGTAACACCCTCAGACCCATATGCAAGTTACTCTAAAAAGCTTAAGTACCGATCCAGGCATGTCACAGATTTTAATTCTCACTGCAAAGAAATCCAGAAGGCAAAGCAATGCATCACAATCCTTTCAGTGCCACTAAATAAATAAATAAATAAATAAAAGCTGCTTCAATTACGCAGATTTCAATATTCCTCCTCACTTTGTAATTATCATTAGGACTCTATCGACAACAGAATTTTTGCCAATCATGCTACCAAATGTTGTGTTTAAAAAAAAAAAAGAAAAAGAAAACAATTACAGATGGCAATCAATTTGGCAAATATCTTCTACAAAAATTAATTAATAATTCTCTAAATTGATTTGCTGGTCCACCAGACAATTAAAGCAGATGAGTTAGGGGTCCTTTTCTTTCTCTTTTCTCAATGCCTTGATCAATTGTGCACAGAAAGTTGACAGAGGAAGCTTCAGTACTTTCCAATTTGAGAGGATTGCCAAGTAGAGTTCATTTCTTTCCAGGGTAACCTTGAACATATTCCTTTAATTTTAAGCAAAGAGAGTTTTGCTGTGAAAAAAAAAAGTCTCCCTTAATGAGGTCTTTCACTTGGATAGCATTCCTAATGCTTGTTTCTCAGTAGGATTATAATTTGTTGTCACAGATTGGTACCCACAGATCACTCCTTTCTCCAAAGAATCTGACTCAGCAGGAAGAATAAAAAGTGATACTGGTCTGGAATGCTCATTTGAAACATCACCCTTTGTATTTCCACAGGTTTTCTTCTTGAAGCTATGACTTCTTTCCAAAAGTGTTACTTGGGGGACTCATAAAGGGGAGGTGGACAAAAGGGCACTGAAAGAAAAGTATGTAGGAAGAATGACATATGTGGACCATGTAGGAGTCACAAGGATAGAGTACGTTAGAGAGCTTATTTAATCAACATCATGTTAAAAGTTGCATGTATATATATGTACACACACACAGACACACACACACGTGCTTATGGGTACACAAATGCTTTGATGTTATGCATTTATCCATTCTTGGTCACAAAGTGGAGAATCTTCATAGGAAAAGAGTATTCATGGTTTACTGTAATGTAGAATAACAGAGTCATCCCGAAGATAATGCCAGTATCATGTCACAAACCCATTATGCTAACCTTGAGTGATACGATCAGGCATCTTAACACTCAGCAAATTGAAAATGACTCATGCACCAAGATACACGTTGAATTTAATGATTTGAGTGATCACTAGTAACCCATTGCCTTCTGATCTTGCCACATCATGTTCTATATACTGCGATAGTTACTATAAGATGCTTCCAGCCACTAATTCTATGTTGTGTAAAGGTTACATTTCACATTGATGTTTTCCGTAGGGACATCAAATCTTAAATGAATACCAAAAGCATTAATTTTCAAAAAGCAAACTGAAGTAAGGGGATAGAAAAATAAGTCAGCATTTAATGGATGGAACAGAGAGTGGAAACATCTGAGAGAACAGTAGGAAACTTCTCTCTGTTCTGACTGCCTCACCACCACTCACACCATCTGTCATGCATTTCTCATGGAATAAACAATTTCAGAAATGCTTTGGCCAGGGAAGAGGCATTCTGCATTTACCCATCTATTTGCCCTATATGGACCAAAGATAATGGCCTTGAAATAAATCACTATGAAGGAGGTTCTTTGACCTTGATAGTGAGTAGCACTTTTATTTGGAGGTGCTTATGAAGGACGTAAGCTGGAGATGGAATAGGAAACGGGGGGGAGGGAGGGGCTTGAAGAGAAAAGAATTGCTGCCAAGAACAAACACTGAATTTCCTGCCGCTTTTATTTCCTGAAATTAGAATGGCAAGAGTGCTGGCTCAGGGAAGGAGCTGGGGGATGGGAGAGGAATGATGACTCCTCTCTGGGGTGTGTGTGTGGGTCTCATACAATTTTAGAATGAATTCCACAACCTGGCAACACTTGTATGCCAGAGGAAGAATGACACTCTTCTTATTATTTACAGTTCTCCAACTACATTCTTTGTTGACTGTGCAAGTCTTTTCCCACTATTTCATATGTGAAACTTTCCTAGCACCCTTCCTTTGATATTCTGAGGATGTTTCTTGCAACACTACAATGATACCTTTGAATTTGACCATTGGAGACTGGTCTAATGTTTCAATGCCACATTTGAGAATGTTTTTCTATTTAATGAGTCATATTCAGTTTTTCTACTATGTGTCTTCTACCCTGGAAATGCAATCTTTTTTTCCTAGCTAGAACACTGTGGCAGGAGACCCTGTACACAGCCTCAGATTCAGTGTTTCTCTATGCTCATGGGAAAGTCACTTTATCCCGTTTCTTCAACTGTATTTTTTTTTTTTTTTTTTGTTCCTCAGGGGTACAGTAAAGGTTGAATTAGATAATATATGTATAGTGTCTTCTTTGTATTGAGAGATAAACATTTATTTCCTCTTGCATATCATTCCTCCTTCTTCCCATTACTTTGTACCTCTTTCCTGTCATGCACCTTTCCCTGGAATTCTTTTTCTTCCTCCTCTTTATTGTTTTTTTTTTTTTTTGCAAAAACAGATCCAAGGGCTGACAAAATAGGAACATTTTAGGCTAAGAAGTCCCACACTTTTTATAGCACACTGTGGAAAAAAATTTCAAGGCTCTATAATTCATGTTTTATAAATCAATAAAAAGTAACATGTTTTTATCAAACACCTTTAGTGTTAGTTATTTCATATATCACTCTCTCCCTTTTCCCTAACCTCTAATCTATCTCCACATTTGAGTTGTTCCTCCATTAGTTTTCTTTCTCATTTCTGCTTACCAAGGTATGCCCATTGGTGCAATAATGGCACAACTATTATAGTGGTAACCAACCATTTCCAGATTGAATTGAAGGCTCCACAGGAAAAAACTCATGTCTGGTACTGTAAACATGGGGTCAAGAACCTGTGGCTGGGGGTTCATCATCACCAGAGGAGAACCTATTATTATTGCTTTATTAAATGAAGGTAATATCAAATTGCCTTTGAAATACTTGTCTTTATACCATGAATTAGTGCATCACTGAGTCCTCATTAGAGAAGATTCAGTTTTCAATGGATGGAGGTTCAGACAGAGTCTCACAAAGGTCAAAGTGAGGAAAATAAGTAATTGTGGAGTATGTAATTGTAAATAGAACATCATTTCACACATAGAGCTGCTCTTCCATCAAAGCTCAGGCAACACCAAGAAGAGAAAGTAGAAAGATTGTAATAATCAGAGTTTGAGGAGGACCCCTGCTAACTGAGGTCTTCTGTATTTGACATGGCTGATCCAGTCAGGTACTCACTCTAGCTGTGGTTGCTTTTAACAGTTGTTCACGAGGACCCACACCTCTCCAATGGACTCTTGATAGTTAAAAATTGCTGGGGTAAGGGGTTCCCCTTCAGTGTGTAACCACTGGTAAGTTTCCCATGCATCAGAAAATGATATCATTGAAATTATACAAAATTCTACTTAAACTCATTGGGTCATACAGGCAAAAAGAGACATGAAAATGAGAAGGGAACTTGCTGAGAAGAGGTTTAGTGGGAGGAAGAGAGAAAAGACAGGGTAAAAGAATGAAGCTAGACCCATACTTATCACCTTGTACAAAACTTAAGTCCAAGTGGATCAAAGACCTTAACATAAGGCCGGTCACACTAAATCTACTAGAAGAAAAAGTGGGAGAAACCCTCGAACTAATTGGCACAGGCAACAACTTCCTGAACAGAACACCAACAGCTCAGGACTTGAGATCAACAATCAATAAATGGGACCTCATGAAACTGAAAAGCTTCTGTAAGGCAAAGGACACTGTCATTCGAACAAAACGGCAGCCTACAGACTGGGAGAAAATCTTCACCAACCCCACATCTGACAAAGGGCTAATATCCAAAATCCACAAAGAACTCAAGAAATTAAATGCCAAGAAACTAAATAATCCAATCAAAAAGTGGGGGACAGAGCTAAATAGAGAATTCACAAAGGAGGAATCCCTAATGGCTGAGAGACACTTGAAGAAATGCTCGACATCCTTAATCATCAGAGAAATGCAACTCAAGACGACTCTGAGATTCCATCTCACACCTGTCAGAATGGCTAGGATCAAAAACTCAAATGACAGCACATGCTGGCGAGGGTGTGGAGAAAGGGGTACCCTACTCCATTGCTGGTGGGAGTGCAGGCTTGTGCAACCACTATGGAGGTAAGTCTGGCGATATCTTAGAAAACTTGGAATAGCTCTGCCTCAGGACCCAGCCATACCACTTCTGGGTATACAACCAAATGCCTCTTCACGGAATCATAAGAAAGTTTCCTCATCTATGTTTATAGCAGCCTTATTTGTAATAGCTAGAAACTGGAAACAACCCAGATGTCCCTCAACTGAAGAATGGGTTAAAAAACTGTGGTACATCTACACAATGGAATATTATTCAGCTATCAGAAACAATGAAATTATGCAATTTGCAGCCAAATGGATGGAACTAGAAAAGCTCATCCTGAGTGAACTAACCCAGACTCAGAAGGACACATATGGCATCTATTCACTTATAGTAGGATTTTAGCTATATAGTAGAAGGTATCAATACTACAACTAACACACCAAAGGGAACTTGGACATAGACTTCTTATTTTTAATTTTTACTTTTTATTTATTTTTTATATATTAGTTATATTTTTTTTCTATTTTTTAGTCTTTTTTATCTATTGTATGCTTATTGGTTTGTTTGTTTAGTAGTTCTCTCTCCCAGGCAACGAGACACTTTTCACTGATGGTACTGCTTCATAGATCCCCAATGAATGAAGAGGCTCTTGGCCCTCATACGACCTCTCAACTGAGATGAGGGACTGTTATATAAGGACACCCCACCCCAGAGAAATGGGATGGAAGTGTTAGGAGGTAAAGAAAAAAAAATGAAATGTGATGTTTCGGCCTTTTACTACTAACTGTCATGAACTGTTTAGGATAATTAAGAAATGCAAACTAATGGTTATGCAAGCCAGTCATTCTGTTAGGTACTATGACAGCCTATTATAGTTACTTGCTAAGCTAATGAGAAATAAACCTGCTAAGAGACAAGCAACATCTACTTACCCTAATATAAGAGATAGATAGGGCCCCTTCAAAAACCTCAAGAGATCTGCAGAATATGGCATTCAAAGATGGTTTCATAACTCTAGATTTTTTTATATCAAGACATATCAACTCCTGAGAGCACCCCCTACTCTCCTCCAAGTAGATGATGAGCATCGAAGAATCTCCAGTGGGAGATGATTGAATTAGTCGCAAGCCTATCTCTTGGTAGGAAAAGCCCCTTGCTCCAACTGTAGACAGAATGCTGTCCAAAAAGGACAAAACCTGGAAGCAGGTAAGTCGACAGCCTAGCTCTGCCAAGACAGGGTAGGTAAGTCCTTCATAACCCCTGATCTACAATCAATGTCTGTCAGAGAAGCGGGGCCAAATGACTGAAGATCGATGCTGTAATGTATGGAGAGAAAATAGGAACTGTCCAGGCAGCCACTGGTATGTCATTTCTTAGTTTGGGAAGCTGCAGACCCTGCACTTCCTATAAAATCAGATATATTTATCCCTCTCAGGTCTCTGAGGTGATTGAAGAACAGATAGATAAAGTCTCATAATTAAATTTTGAGTTGTTTAGGAGTCAAGAGAGTGTTATACATCTAAGAAGATACTTTTAAAATTGTGTTGCAAGTTAGTATGAATGTTGAGTCAGATATAGAACTTTAAACTCATGGAGATAGTTAGATAGTAGAATGTTAAAGTCAGGTACCAAATACATATGGACTGGTCATTGGGAATGTACGTTAAGCCATATAACCCTCATAACTGTGGCCTAATTATCTCTGTTGTACTGTATTGTATTTATTATTATAAGAGAAAGAGCCATTTGTTGGACTGAAAGGGGAAACTGTAGGGGGAAATAAGATATACCTTAAACTTAAAAGAAAAAAAAAAGGGAAGAGGATGGGGGGTTGAGGGTGGGAGGGTGGGACTGGAGGGGGAATAGGGAGGGGACTGCGATTGAGATGTAACTTGAAGAAATAAAAAATAAAGGAAAAAAAAGAAAAAAAGATTTATTATATACATGTATGAAGCTGACAAAAAATTATATATATATAATATTTTAAAGTAGTAGAAGTTAAACCACCAGAAGTACTATGGCCTTTACTTATGGTTTTTGAAATTGAGTTTATCTTTCATTAATGTCCTTCCTGAGATCCAGTTGTATTTCTTGTTTTCTTCCTACATCCCTCTCAATATCTCTTTATAATTTCTTCATCCTTTTGGTTTCTATTGCAGTTTTTTCCTCAGTCTTGACTGTTGTTGGCTACTCATACTGACTCAAGGGGCAGGGAAGGACTTCCTTTGTAAACTTCACATACTTAGTAAACTTTATAAATCCTCAAGGCAGGAAAGTGGTCAGGCTCTCCCACCAGGAGCTCCAGCAGCCAGGCCCCCACCCCCTAGACACCCTTAATGACCCTAATGGTCATTTTCTAGTGACTGTAACTGTCATTCCCAGTCCCGAGGAGGGAGAATGCCCAGACCCTACCCTATAAGAAAATCACACCAATCCCTGAACAGGAAAATCCATCAATCCCTGAGCTCCCCCAAGCTCAGAACTTGAAACCCCATCAGTCCTCACCCTGGAGATCTCTACTGTGGAATGATCCCCCCCTTAAGAAATCCTATAGATGCCCTGCCTACTGTTAAGTTCCCTGCTGTGCTCTCAGCAGAGGCAGGCACCCCTGTATTTGTCCCTCCAAAACCTAGATTCATCCCTCCCAATAAATCTCTTTTTATGTGATTTGCTGCCTAGTGTGACTCTCTCATTAGAAGAAGCCAAGAAGCAAAGAAGTAAAGAGAGAAAGAAGAGAAGAAGTGGAATAGGGGCTGAGATTCCTGAGCAGGTCCTCAGGATCTGCAACACTGAAGAAGAACTGCTAAGAGGAGCTATTACACTGTAGCACTCCAGCTCTGTCAGAGATATCCTTCCTCAGGGCTGCAATGCCTCTGCTGAAGAGACTTCCTCTCAGAGCTGTGTGGTTCTTGGGCTCCCAAGTCCCAGGATACCTTTCCATCTGAGCAGGAACATCAACAACCATCTTCTAATTGTGTACCCATATGAGATTAAGAATGATTTATTCTCTTAAGAACCCAGTGGTATTGTGCTATACCTTAGCAGCTGAGTGTCCCCAAAGGTCTATGTGTTAAAGGCTTGTGATGTTGAGAGATGGTGGAACCTTAGAAGGTGGGGCCTATTGTGACAGGGGACATGCCCTAGAAGGGAACTATGGACCCAGTTCTTTTTGTGTTTGTTTTTTTCTTGGATTATAAAATGCAAGCAATTTTCATTCTGATGTATGTTCCTGCTACAATGTGCTGTCTCTAAAGAACAATAGGGACTACTGGATCATAGACTGGAGCTTCTAAACATGTTTCAAAACAAGTCCTTTCCCCATGTAAATTCATTATATCAGGTACTTTGTTATAGTAACAGGAAGCTGACTAACATATCCTGTTTGTCCAAATGTGCTCTACATGTACTGACGCTAATGTTAATTACCCATTACACACACCTGTTTCTTGGTGGGATAAAATTTCCCTCATACTTTTCACTTCAAAGGTGGCTTACTTTCAAATCATGGTGTTTCTTTCTAAAACATTTTTATAGCCACTTCTTTCCCATCTTGCTTGCTTGTTTCAAGTACTTGAAAATTCCTAAACTATCTTTACCCATGCATTTTTTTTATATAGTAGTCTTCTCTTGGAAGTTCCTATTGGTCCTTCTAATCTTTCCCTTCCCTCGGTTACCAGGTAACACCTATAATAAAATTTTAAATATTAGTATGCTGTTCAGAAACTTGCTTTGTAGTTGTTTGTTCTGCATCTTCAAGTTAGCAATGAAGTCAGGTTTCAAGTCTTCTCAGCCAGTAGAGTACTTTGTGTTTCTTCTTTGTATAGTCTTCTGTAATGATGCATGCTTGTACCTAAATAGAAAAGAATCCTGTGTGGTAATGGGGCCATTACTTTAGACTCTCTGGCCAAGAATAAGAGGTGGGGGAGCATGTGTAGCTTTGCTACAAGCCATAAAAGAGAAAGTAGAGAATACAGATTTGTTTGTGGTTCAGAGTAGTGATTTACATCAAGACACCAATAAGCCTGTCTGTAAATGAGCTCACTCACTTTTCTTAAAATCAGAGATTTGCCTGGGGCTATTTAAAAACATTAAGATTGTAAGCTATTACTTCATACAAGCAAGATAAACCAGGTCCTGGCCAAGTGACAAGTAACCCAGCTTTCTAGCTCTGTTTTATAACAGCGCCAAAGCCAATTGCTTCTCCCAATTACTTTCCCAAGCCCATCTAATGTATTCCATGCTCTCTGTTGTGTGTGTGTGTGTGTGTGTGTGTGTGTGTGTGTGTGTGTGTGTGTGTGTGT
>CAJQZJ010004752.1:571395-590646 GCA_907164525.1 Lophiomys imhausi
TGTGTGTGTGTGTGTGTGTGTGTGTGTGTGTGTGTGTGTGTGTGTGTTTGTGTGTTTATGACTAGTGATGGTAACTTAGGACAGACACTTAGAAGCAAACATGCTGATCTTTGCTTTGGTGTTCTACAACCTCCAAATTTCTGCTTAAGAACAATGCTAACTGATGCCCAGCAAGCTTTTAGTATTAAATATTAAGGAGTTCTTTTTTTTCCAGTGTGTCTTGAACCTAGGTTTTGTATATAACCCTGGCTTGACTAGAATTCACTGACTACAATCCTCTTACCTCTGCCTCCCAAGAATTGAGATTATTGGCATGTGCCTATGATCCATAGCATGTCCTAGTATGTGTTATACATTGTCGCGCAGTTTCTCTATTGTCCTTTCTTTTCAGTAGTCACAAAGCATTATATGTGTACCTTTCCCTATCATGTTTGGCTGGAGTTCAGTAAGCTGAGCCTAGGAGGCAGGATTGGAAGAAGTTGAAGATATAAACTGAAAACAGAGAGGTCAAATTTCTTAAATATAAAGCATTAGGTGTTTTGGGGACTGTGGGTACAATGATGGACCAATGTAATGGTATACAGTGATGCCACTAATGATATACAGAACAGAAGGGATTCAAGGGCAGGAGTAGGCCAACCAGCTCAAGTGTACAAGAAGGTAAAGTGAGGTCTTGTTGGCCTGGTGAAAGGGAGACCAACCTAGCTTCCACAGCAAACATGATGGGGAAAGGCATACATATGGTGCTCTATGACTACTGAGAGGTCACTAGAGAAACTGCGGAGGAATAGAACACTTAAGAGGATATGCTAGGAATGACGGGGCACACCTATAATCTCAGCCCTTAGAAGGCTGAAAAAGGAGGACTACTACCATCAATGAATTCAGATGATCCAGGGCTGCACAGCAAGACAGAGGCTCCAAACACATGGTGTACTCAAGCCTTTTTCTTCAAAAATGATTTCCTACTGCTTTGGTTTCCAATCATTTGTTAGCAGTGCCACTGATAACAGATTCTTTAATGCTCCAAGTCTGTTAGAGATGTATGTCCCTTAACTGGTGCTTATCATCTCATTGTTTCAAGAGTAGTCGCCAGTTACAATCTTCTCACTTTCTCATTGACGGCACCTCTTTTATTCTTTCCTAATATGCAACTAGAATTGCCTGAATATTGGATTTATCTTGACCAGTTAAAATCTGGGAATCAGGAAGGACGCAGTCAGCCACTTGTGACAATTGACTAGGTGAACATATTAAAGTAACAGATTCAGTGTAGTCTCCTTCCAGGTGTTTCTTACTGCCCATGGGCAGAACACCTGCAATGAAAAATAGCCACGAATCACACTGATTCAGTAAATCATAAACTTACCTAAAGTATTCTGAGACTTTTTTGAAGTTGTTTTGGTACCTCGGTTGTATGATTCTCAGATGTGAACTTTGTAGACGATAGTATCACATCACAATGTTAAGAAGTTGTCCCTCTTGTGGGGTAAAACCCATTGTGCACACTGGGGCATGTAGAGTCATTCACAGGGTCCTGCTGCTCACTTAGCCCAGCACTTGAAAATCTTGTCACTTAATTTAGGATGGACAAACCATTAAAGCAGAGGTTCTCAACCTGGAGGTTGTGGCCCCTTTCGGGGTCGCATATCAGATATCCTGCACATCAGATATTTACATTATGATTCACAACAATTGCAAAATTATAGTTATGAAGTAGCAATGAAGATAATTGTATGGTTGGGGGGGGTCATCACAACACGAGGAACTGTATTAAAGGGCTGCAACCTTGGGGAGGATGAGAACCACTGTCTTAAAGGATTTTGGTGGGATCTGGCTCCTATTTGCCTCTATGGGCTTCACTCTATTCATCAACTCACACAGATTTATTTTAAATATTTGAAGAGACCTTGTTCTCTTTAAGCCTTTTTAATAGTTGTTGCTGTTGCCTCTGTAGGATGTGATATGCCAACCCTTTCACCACTCTTGTTCCCCAAATAATACAAACCTATTCTGTGGCTTTTAGCTTAGATTTCTTATGGGAACCCCCACCTCCAACTATTCAGGCTGGGAATCAGAACCTTTGCTGAATTCTTTTAACCCCCCCCCCCAATGTTTCTCTAGCATAGTTTTATATGGCTATTGTCTATTTATCAGCACAGTTCCTTCTAGATTAGCTCTAGGAGGACAGACTAGTACCTGTCCAGTGTGATCATTGTAAATTCTAACATATCATAGGTCAGCGTAGTGGTTTAAATAGAAATGGCGCCCTAAGACTACCATATTTGAACACTTGGTCCTCAGTTGGTGAAACTGTTTGGGGGAGATTTTGGAAGTGCAGCATTGCTGGAGGAAGTATGTCATTTGGTGTGTGTGTGTGTGTGTGTGTGTGTATGTGTGGTTTTGGACCTTAAGGGACCTTATGGCCTCCTCGCTACTGTCGATTTGCTCTCTCTCTGTTTCATGTTTGTGGTTTTATATGTAAGCCCTCAGCTTCTTGTCTTGGCTGCATGCCTGGTGCTTTCTGCCTCTCCTAACTTCATGATGATGGATCATTGTCCCTCTAAAACTATAAGCCCCATGTATATAGATATAGATATAGAAAACTATATCTTCCCTGTATAAGTTACCTTGGTATTTTATCACAGTCATAGAAAAGGCACTAATATATTCAGAAAGACTTGATTTCATACAAATGAATGATTACCTACATTTATCTGTACTTGTCAATTATATCTGAATATGTCCCATATAAATGTACACTTTGAATGTGTGTGCATGTGTGTACGTGGTGTGTGTGTATGTGGTGTGCATGTGGTGTGAGTATGTGTGTATGCACACACATGGACACGTATAAAACAGATGTGGTGATATGGTAGATGCTCATAACTTTCAGCATCACAGTATGGCTTAGACTAGGTTTCTGGAAGATACATGATGCACATTCAGTTATATGATTTTTTGGATAAATTTTCACTTACTTGTATAGAATATCTTCTTGTTTATTTCTAATTTCCTCCTTCAGAATTACTTTTACTATTCTCCCCAGGTGTCATTCCTCCCTTTAACAGAATAACTCATTATTATTGGGGTCATCCATTTTTCACAGCATCTTAGACAAGTATCACCTTCAAAACCACTTTGATTTGAAATAAACTGAACTGGAATGAATGTTTTCATGTGATCCACCATATCCTTTGTTCTTTATGCAGTTGGCATTTTACTTTCGTAAGCTCTCTGTGGCCTAATGCCCATCAGGAAATCATTTCTTTATAATCAGGAAGGTGTGGGCTCTGGAAGATGGTGCCTTCAGCTTATCTCATTTGCATATTTTTGTGAATCTGTGAAGATTTTTCCAGTACAAGGTGATATATACAAAACCAGAAGTAGTGAAAATATGTAAAACATAAATTATTTATTTACAGATGATGTCTCAATGCTTTCCTCTTCTACCTTCTTGCCTGTCAGTGTAGAAACCCTGGGAAGTCTCTGTCTTATTCCTTATCTCCCAGAGGCTGGAGGATGCCTTTAAAAAACTATGTAACAAGATTTCAGTGTTCAGTACAACCATACAGACCTACTAGTCCAGACAGCTCAACAGTGGCGTGCTGTGGCCAAAGGACTCCCACATTTTCTCCCCACATGTGACCCAGCTCACTATACTGTCAGTTAGCTACCAACAGCGTCCCCGCCCCCCCCTACAACTCTAGATGTGTCCCTATCACTCCCCAGGCTTCAGAGTGGTATTCTTTCCCTTCTGATTTGGTAAACTGGAAAAGACAGCAAGATTATTTGATTTCTCTTATTGGGTAAAATCCTCCTTTCTCGCAGGAATTATCCTGGACTCTGTTGCCTCTCTGGTTCTGGTTCTAGAGGGACCTATGCTGGCTACTATCCGGAATGCTTGTGATCCCCAAAGTAATAAGAAGAGTGAGATACTTGCACCTTTGTCAGCATCACTACTGGGCAAGAGAAAGCATACAGTTGTTGAAGCTACTTGATATCACATGAGACATGTCTCCTTCCAGAATTTTTGCTGCAAGTGAAAATATTCATGACTACCTAGGCTATTTCTCAACTTATCATAGCCTCTGCTTAATTATAAATAATTTATAATACTTTTTGTTTTTTGTTTTTTTCAAGACAGGGTTTCTCTGCGTAACCCTGGCTGGCTCTCCTAGAACTCATTCTGTAGACTAGGTTGGCTGTGAACTCAGAAATTTTCCCACCTCTGTCTCTTGTGTTGGATTAAAGGCATGAGTCATCACCATCCAGTAATACTACTTTTATAATCCTGAAATAAAAAAGATGGATGCTATAATCTACCTACACATCGTTTAAAAATCAATATAATGAATAAACAGATTTAAAATAATAGAAAGAAAAATGATTTCTTCTTCATCACTAGTTTTACGATGTAAATGCATAAAAATTAGTATTTTAGAGGACATGATAGTAGAGGGAGGGATTGCATCTATTAGCTAAGTCAGCATCTAACAATGACAAAGACAGATGGAAGACATGTTTAATTTGGAGATATCGAGGATTGAAAACAGCATCAAAGGTATTGTGATCAGAATGATATTTTTTTATTAAAAATATGACAAAGTCCAAATAAAATAAAGTGCAGTCTTGAATGGGAAAGTTGGCAAGTATTGCATTGCTATATAAAACAGAAACCTCTTCTAGGCTCAGATAATATGAACAAAATTTTCTCATACACAAATAACCTCTGAAACATTGAAAAGTTAGATGGGATGCAAAACAGTTTGTTTTTGTTTGTTTGTTTTATTGTCTGGACCTTTCTTGTGAATTTCCGGGATCTCAGCATTCCAGGAGCTGGAGTAAGTATGCAAAGTCAATAGTTTCTTTATCATAATATCAACCAAAAATAAAATCTCAGTTGATTACTAAATGTCACAAAGGGGATGACAAAACACTCATTGAGAGCCACTTTCAGTTGTCAAGCAGGGAACGTGGACAGGGTGGGAGAAGACGTGGTAGATGTGATACATAGGTTTAGTTTGACATTTACTGGGACCCATGATGCTGCAGTGTTGTTGAAGGAATGTAATGTGCCTTTGAACTCCATCTCAGAAACTGGCCTTGAGGTAGGCAGTCTGCAGAGGCTAAATACCCTACTGAAGGTCCTGCACTGAAGACAAAATGAATGGAGCTTGATTCCATAGCAGGAGCAATCCTGGCTCCGTGACTGCACAGAAAATGAAGAAATGGTCTGTACCACACACGCAGCCAAGAGGCTTCTTCATGGAAATTTCAAGGGGGTTCCCAGCTGAGCCGTGCCAGATGCATGAAAGCCCAGTTTGGGCAGAGAATGTCAATCAAGCTATTCAGAGGCTCCAGCTGAGGGAGGTCCTGTCCACCGCTGTGCAGCAGAGTCGGAATCTTGGCCCGAGACCCAACCTGGAACAATGCCACTCTCTATGGGATTTTTCATTCTCTCTCTTTTTTTCTTAAAAAAAAAAAAAAGCCCGTCATTGTTTTCCCTTTTATAATAGAAATAATAGACGTTCTCTGTAAAATGTTCCTACAGTGTAAAAATGCAAAAAAAACCCAAGAAAATTCTATAATTCCACTGCTCAAATTAATTACTGCTTATATGCTTTTGCCTTGTTTTCTTCTTATGCATGTAAAAACATTAATTTTAAAGGACACAATATCACAAGGACTGTTTTTAGCTTGTTGTATTTGTCTTTCAATGAATGTATTATGATTTTTTAGCATTACCACCTTTAACAAACTGGGTCTTTCCTTCTTTTCAGTGGTTATGGCATAAAGAGTTGTGTCTGCTTTTGTATTAGGTCCACAAGGAAACTGTTGAGGGGCAAATAGAGCTCAGAGATAATCATTTTTCACATTTTTTTGTCATGACAAACAATACTATAATAGGCACCATTGGGTGTGCAAGGGTAAAAATACTTTTATAATTAAATTGACAAATAATTATGAAAGACTCCACCAAAAGACGGTTTACCAATACTGCTTGAAAATGTCATTTTCTTTTTAATCCCTGACTGAACTATTTAGTAACAATTTATTTCCTGTTTGCTCTGGGGAAAATAATATGCCTTGATCATTTTAAAATATAGTAAAGTATGTGAAAACAATCATCTTTTGAACTCATGACTCTCAAACATATACACTGAAATATTTGAGTGCAGATCTCTAGCCTGACGGAAGGTGCTCTACCAAACAAGTCCACTGGAGACCTGGTCGCAACTTTCAGAGAAAGGACCTTCATGTTAGACTAAGGATGTGAGGGTAGAGAGTCCTTGATCACACCAGTCCTGCATCAATGGTACATGGGACAGAGATGACCCAGATGACAGGGTGATGCAAACAGAAGCAGATCTGGGGTGGTTCAGCCACAAGCCAGGAAATGCCAAAGACTGCCAGAGAATGTCAAAGATTGATTGCCAGGGGATGCCAAGGATTACCAGGGACCTTCAAGGATTTCCAAAAAATGCCAAGGATTGCCAGCAGCTGTGCAGGGCCACTGCAAGCACAAAGGTACATTTTTCTTGTGTGGACATGTTTTCATTTCTTTCAGATGTGTACTACGAATCAGACTGCAAGATCACATGATGATTCTGCTTAGCATTTAGAAGGGGCAAACTGTTTCCACAGCAGTTTCATCAATTTATAGTCTCATCAGCAAAGTATGTGGATTTGTCACTCACTCTTGTTTTCCATGTTTAAAATTATTACAAGTGTCCCAGTAGGGACTGATCCCCAAACTAAGAAGACAGGGACCCAATGAGTTCTTCCTCTGTGCTTCTAGCAAGAACATGCCCTATGCCACCTATATTTTCAATTTCTTGTCTCAGGATCTATGAGAGGATAAATTTATGATGCCCTTTTATTTCATGATATTTGTGGTAGTTTATTTCAGCATGCAAGGAAACTGACATCTAAGACTCTGCCCCTTCATATGTGCATGCACAGTACATGTTGTAAATGGGATCATTGTGTGCTCACTATTTTGCATATTGCTTTTGTTCCTTTAATATTATGTTCAACATACCGATATCAGTTAAAAGAGAGAACCACATAATCTATTTTTAAGCATTTACATGAAAAGTTTTTTTTTTAGTGAGATAGAACCCATGTGCCATAAAAGTAATCATTTTAAAGTATACAATCAGTGACTTTTATATATTCACAACATTATACAACTATCAACTTGCTAGCACCAGAATATTTGGAGGTACATGTGAGTATGTGTGTGGTAGAGGTGTGCATGTGTTGTGTTATGTGCACATTTTTGCTTATGTGTGTCTGCACATGTGTTTAAAAGCTAAAGGAGGATTCTGAGAGTTCTGTTCTGTCTTGTGCTGTTTTATTCTCTTGAGGCAGGATCTCTCCCTGGACCCACTGGCTAGAGGCCAATGAGACCCAATGATCTTCCTATCCTCCTGCTGGTCTCCCAGGGGTGTGGAGGTGGCTACATCTGGGTCTTGGGGATTTGAACTCAATTCCTTATCCTTCTTCAAGAAATTTTCCTGTACCCTACGCCAACTTCACAGCCCAAATTCCAGAATATTTTTGTCAGTCTCTCCCCATATATACTTTTATATCCCTCTAATTAGTAGTAGTCACTCTTCATTTCCATCTCTCACCAGTCTAATCTCTAACCTTATAGATTCACCTATTTAATATTTGGTATATGTGAGATTATATAATATGTTGCCTCTGGTACCTGGCTTTTTCAATTTTAGCTCAGTATTCTCAATATTCACTCCAACTGTAATTTTAAGAAATATTTTATTCCTTTTTGTGGCTGAATAATATTCTGTTATACCCATATAACCAATTATTATCTATTTATCAGTTGGTGGATTTTTTTTACCACTTCCACTTTTGGCTATATGAATAGTATTGCTTCAAACATATGTGCACAATTTCATGTGATCACATGCTTTTATAAACCTAATAATGGAATTTAAGTTCACATGACAATTCTGCTTAGCTTTTGGAGAAAATGTCAAAACATTTCCAAGGTAGCTGCATCATTTCATATTTCCAACAATTTGCAGATTTTCTCTTTTCCATTTGTTCTATTGTTATAGTACCCTAGAGGGTATTGAAGTGTATCGCACTGTCATTTTGATTTGCATTTCTTTAATGACTAATGATTTGACAGCAAAAACTGCTTTCAGTCCTTCAGTGTATTCCATTGGGTGCATGTACCATGACTTTTCTAGTATTTAAGTAGTTCCCTGGGAATGGATATACAGTTCCCAAAGGTTTATTTTTTCTTCTTCCATCGTAGGTGATTTTCAGGGTATCTGTTTTCTTTTATCATGAAAGAAGGCTTCTTAATGTAGACTCAGGATTAAGATCACTGGCGAGAGATCACACTTACTCTCCAGTCATATATTGCCACACAGTCTTCCTGAATAAGTGGGTTTAGTTTGTGGTGGTGTTTATTTCTCTCCATAGTGATGAACAATGCACCAATCAAACAAGTATTCTAGGTTATAAGAGATGCCGTATTTCGGTGTGTACTAACAATCCATTTATTTGTTTTGAGATGAAGTTTCGCAAGGCAGCCCGTGTTGGTCTCAGAACTCAAGATTGTCTGGACTCCAGAGGCCAACCAACTCTCACTCTTAAATTTGTTTCAGTGAGATGCATTGGTGCATATTGTTCCTATTGTGGAGGAGATTAAATTACAACTCTACACCATGGTTTGAAGATGTGCCCAGAAGTTCATGCATTAGAATCATAATTCCAAAATTCATTTGCCATTGTTTGAAGATTAGGTTGAGAAAGTGGAACTTCAGTGGATTTAGGGGAAGACATACTTAATATAACACACTCCCTTTTCCCCATCATGATGGGATGCAGAGATGGCCTTTACCATTTGATGATGTAATAAGAAGGTCCTCAGAGATGCTTTGCCATGCTCTTAGGCTTCCCAAACTTTAGAACTATTCACCAAATAGCTTGTTCTTTATAAATTGTCTGGTTTTGATTTTTTTTATAAATCCCTAAGATGCTCTAAATGGGAATTTTACAAAACTTGTACTCTACTCCAAGCCCCAAAGTCTTGCAAACTCCCCAGGGTTCTTAAAACAATGCCATGTAGCTGAGAGTTCCCTCCCTGCTCTGCTCGCAGGCAGAATACAAGGCTGCTTATTTTCCCTGTCCTTTGGATTGTTATGATTATGTTCTTTCTCAATCATCCTAAACAGTCTCTTAAAAAACTAAGCATCTATGGCAGGTTCTCACTGTAGGGAGTTGTTCCCAAGTAGCTGCTACCCTTGGGAACCATTATTCTCTTCCCACCCTGTGAATCAGAGCTCTCTTACTTTCTGATCACTCTGTCTCTCCTTCTCTCCCTTCCCACCTCTCCCCATCTCTCTGTGAAACCAGGAATAAACTTAGTTATGTAGTAATGACAGAAAAATCCAAGTTGACTTTCTTTCCCAAAACCTAGACAAATCTACGGGGTAACATAATAGAAAGGTTAGAGTTGAATTGGAACATCCTCACATGGACTCTAGCACAAGTTAATCTCTCTAATTGCTCCATTTCTGTCTGAAGGATGTTTGGCAGTCTTTCACGCTTGTTACTTCTGCATACTTTTTTTCTTTGCTCATTTCCATTGAGGTGTTTACTGCTTAGTGTCTTGACTTATAGATGTTGTAATCTTTGTAAATCAGGTAAGTACTGCATAAATTTGCGTCTATCCTACTAAATGATATCACTCTCGACTGTTTGCCTGTATTATTATTAATTCTCTTTTGTAAATTATCCTCTCATTTTTAATGACTTTTTCTCCCTTATGTGTAGGTGCTCACTATATTATAACAAAGACATTCAACCTTCAAACATTCACAAAGAATTTCCCTTAGTTTGTTATTTACTGATAAAGTTTTCTAAGACTCTATATTTCTGTAACCAACAGTACATTTTATAGTTACTCAACAACTTCCTTTTTAGTGTTTCAACTTCATTCTTAAGGGTCACAATTGCCTTTTCAACACCAAAGATTACTCTCCCAAACTTAGTTTTACTTCTACCACACTTTATTTTGTATAGCCTTTGAGCATGAAAGCTATCTGGATTTAGTTGCTCTTGCATGCACATGTGTGTGTGTGTGAGTGTGTGTGTGTGTGTGAGTGTGTGTGTGTGTGTGTGTGTGTGAGAGTGTGTGTGTGTGAGTGTGTGTGTGTGTGTGTGAGTGTGTGTGTGTGAGAGTGTGTGTGTGTGAGTGTGTGTGTGTGTGTGTGAGTGTGTGTGTGTGTGTCTGTGTGTGTGTGTGTGTGTGTGTGAGTGTGTGTGTGTGAGTGTGTGTGTGTGTGTGAGAGTGTGTGTGTGTGTGTGTGTGTGTGTCTGTGTGTGTGTGTGTGCTGTGTAAAGTAAGAGCATGTTTTCCCCCAAGCCACATCATGGCTATGCAATCAATTATGTGCTGATTTAAGTTTCTGCTTTTACGGTGTTATATTTTCTTATTAATATTGATGGTATAGGTTTCTTAATTCTATGCATTTCCATTATTTCTAGATATCTTTCTAAGGTCTATTTATTAATGAGATATCATAAATTTCTTTCTGTTTGATATATATATATATATATATATATATATGGTCATATAAATAATAGCATTATAAAAATAATTAGTTTTAGCCTGTATATAAAGTTCAATTAAATTTTATGGATTCCTTCATTTGGGCTGTACATACTTCCTGTTAAAGTAATGTTAAATGTATTTAGATTCTTGTACTTATATGATCTAGAATAGACATATAAACCAGGTCTGTTTATCATATGGCTTAGTAGGGACTTATCCAAAAAAAAAAAAGACAAATGTTTCCAGTAATTCTGCTTTAAGAATAATCCTATTTAAAAAGACTTTTTAAAGGGGTGTGTTCCCTTTAAGGTGAGTATCCCTTTAAAATATGAAAATTGCTCCATTGTTATCCCTAAATTTTTTGTGATTTATGCTCACATAAGAGTACATGTGTGTCTGTTCCCTACCCTCATGCTGAGAAAGGGCTTCTAAACCCATCTGAACATGAATCATAACCTTTGAAAGAATAAAGCAGTGCCCTCTGTTGATAGTGGACCCATTGCTTTCCTGACCCATGGCATTTTTTTCACTGTGTACCAAAACAGGGGTCAAACTACTGTTCATGCCGCAGGCACTGTCTCTACTCAACTTACCAATGTCTAGCAGTCTCATCCTTGGCTTTTCTTGGCTATGTTAACTCAGCACTGTCTGTGGGTAACAGAGATGCCCTTATCAGTCAGATTCTGAGCAAGCAGAGATGAAATGTGCCAAGGAAGGGATTTCTCAAACCAGATCTAGAACTAAGTTTAAGTTTATAGCCTGGAGTACAGAAGAGTCTGTGCGTAAACATTGGGAAAAATGACTGGGTGCAAGCTCTAAAGTCACAATGCCCCCTGCTCTAGAGCCCATCAGACCTTGTGTGATCTGAGTGTAGACACAAGCCTGGCACTGGTATGTTGACTTGGTTGTACAAAGTCTCCCTGGAATAAGAGTTCCTTTTGACGTTCTAGTCAACCATGCCAAGAGTCACTTTGTCTCACAATTTCATAATTAAACATGAAACTAAGAGTCTAAATATATATACAAGACAAGAGGACAGTGAGTGTCTCCCAAGAGCCCATATGTTCAAGTCTTGGCTACCAGTCTGTGGCTCTAGTGGGATGTGGTGGAATCTTTAAGAGGTGAGCCCTGGTGAGAAGGAGGTGAAAGTTAGGTCACTGGATATGTGCCCTTAAAGGACAAAGTTAACACTAACTCTTTCCTTTCTCTCCATCTCTTTATCTTCTCTCTCTCTCCTCCCCCCCCCCCCCCGCATGTCCTGAGGAGTACAGGTCCCCTACGCCATATGTCCCTGCCTGATATGCTGCACTGGCATTGTCCCTAAGCATCAAAGCCAAGACAGAAATCTCTGAAGCCACGAGCCAAACTAAATTTCACTATTTTAGGTGCTTTGTCACAGTGATGAAAAGCAGATCCATGCAAAGAGCTAACTGACAATCAGCATGTGAATTTTGCTGGTACTTGTTAAAGGCAGAAGTGACTTATACATGCTGAAGAGAGGTAAGATAGTCTTCAAGGGTAGCCTCATATAAATATTTCAGTAGCACTTATAGCTCTTGAGAAGACAGTGAACATTTTTCTTCTACTCCTTTAATTTCTCTCTGCCCAGATTGAGGGAATATGAGATTCTACATTCTTACAAATTACATTCTTGGTTCCTGGAGCTTAAGGGGCACAAATGCAAATATCAAACCACGAATAGAACTCATTTAGACCAATAAGTTATTTGTGCATTCATGAAAACAAATGAACAAAAACAATACACTGTGGTGATTTGTTCATCTTTCCCTGAAAAGAATCACTCCTGACTCATGTATTTAGTGAAAATAGTAAAACCAACCTATAGTGCTTGTTCTTCCAAAAATAACCTGAGAACTCCACTGCACAGCAGTCAAGGACTGAGAACCTTGACCTGTGGATCCTTCCGGTATCCCCTTTCATTGCTTGACACTTAAGGTTGATAGGCTCCAGTAGCACCTGTGGTTTCTGTATTCTAAGATTAGAACAAACAAGTCTCTCATGTAGACTGTGTTTGCTCACGAATGAACAAGAAGTGGTGGTTATTGCTTCATGTGCATATGCACATGAGTGTGTGTATTCACATAAATGAATGAAAGACTATTTCCTCCTAAGTTTAGATCCATCTGCAGGATTCCGCAAGCGCTTTTCAATGCTCTGTGAACATATCTGTATTTTTGGTTGAGTCTACCTACACTGGAAGACGGAAGTGAGTGCTCATCTCTTAGCAATGACCCTTCCGTGGAAATGGGGTCAAGTCTAGGAACTAGCTCTAACCAAAGGGACAGGCAAGTTGAAAGTTAATGGAATAAAGACAGGTCATGGCCCATAATTATCTCTACCTAGTGGCCCAGGCCATCAAATAAATCCCACGGGATTTCACTATTGTAAGTGGATATGAATGAACTTACACAAAATACAAAAGTATAAGGAAAAAGGTAAAGAGAATTAGGGTGAGGATAGCTAAGAATTGAGGCAAAATAAGGAAAAGCAATGGGATCTTGTATCTGTATCTTGACATTTTATGACTTGATTCTCCTGTGTTTGGCCGATGGAGTAACTATCCTAGTGCTGATTTAGCTGGCATCTTCTTCTGCTGGATGAGGTAACACCAAGGGTCACCTGGTGTTAAGAATGGGAGCTGGGAGGGGACTGACATCACCCGAACATGCTGGGCTGAAGTGAAAATGAAGATGAAAAAGGATGTATTGTTCTTAAAGCACCACATTAAGTCACGGCAGGGGCTAGAGAGATGGTTTAGCAGCTAGAAGCACCTACTGCTCTTGTAGAGGACCTGGGTTCAGTTTCTCGAGTCCACAAGGTAGCTAGCTCTCACCCACCTAGAACTCCAGTTCCAGGGGCCTCGCCACCTTCTTCTGAACTCTATGGGCAACAGGCACACACAAGCAAAACACACATACACATAAAAATAAGATAAATAAATCTTTTAAAATATATTAAAGAAATCATGGGAACAGAGCCATGAAGTGTCAGGTGATTGCATGGAAATCACTTCTAATGTCTTCAGTTAGTGGAAAGGAATTTTTCTCACTCTCGATTTTTCCAGTTGAATAAATGAATGCAATTTGACTTTAGTTTTCCATGGAGATTTTTGTTTGTGTGACCATAGTTGTGGTAGTTTCTTGGACTCTGAATACATTTCCACAATCCTCACAAAAGGGGGATGGTTAAGGACTGGTGAATTTTAGCATTCTAATTTTATGTGTGTAGGTGCCCTTAGAGGCTAAAAGAGGCATCAGATCCCTCAAAGCTGCACTAATAGGCAGCAGGGAGCCACCTATGAGCCACCTATGTGGATGCCAGAGGCTGAACTCAGGTTCTCTGATGGAGCAGCATGAGTTCTTCAACACTGAGACATCTCTCCATCCCAGGTTTTTAAATTTTAACTAAACACAAACAACAACAACAAAAACAGAGGTGGAAATAACATTTAACTCTGCCATCTTCATGCACCCCCATCGGAGAGCATTACTGTTTCTATTCTATTCAAGACTCCTCAGATTTCCAAATGTCATACATTTGCAGAAACTATCTGCAGCTGTCAAAATCATGCCCCTGCTACAGCACAGGGCAAATCGTAATCAGCTGCTGTGGATTATCTGAAGCAGTCCCACATCTCCATACCTGGGATTAAAACAAAAACATATTCCCATAACATTTCTGTGTTTTTAAAGAAAACAAAAATTCTCACTATGTGACTCTGCTTGGGTCACATACTCACATAAACTGTTATTTATAGGTACAGGGATGAGAAGACTGGCAGTTGGTAGACAATCTTATCATGATGAACATATATAGACTGTTATGGTGTTTTGTTAACTATTGCCCTTTTCTCGTTTCTTAAATAGGGTCTCATGTGGCTCAGATTGATCTAGAACTTACTATGTAGCCAAGGATAACCTTGAACTTCGATTCTCTTGCCTCTACGTCCAGAGCGCTGGGATTACAGATATGTGCCAGCCACCACATCCAATTTTATTTGGTTGAACCTAGGGCTCTGTGCATGTTAGGTGAGCACTCTTTCCATTCCTGAGTTCTCTCCAACTGAGCTCTATTTCTAGCCCCACTATTGTCTTTAAAGGAATACAGTAGAGCACTAGATTCCTAGAGACTTGGCTGGACACATGTTTTTGTAGTAACTCTGTCTGGATCTAAAGCAAACTCATCTTCACGTTGCTTTGAAAGAGAATTTTTCCTTATATCCACAGATAAGTGTAGTCCTCAGACCACATCAAGGAAGTTTCTCTTTGCAATAGACACTATTACAGAAAACCACAAGCAATCAAAATGCAGAGTCATGGAGCCCTGTCTCAGCTAATAAATCTATAGTATAATTTTTGTACCTAAGGCTCAGGGAACAGAAGAAGGGGCGGAAAGATTGTAAGAGCCTGAGGAAAAGGGAGTGTGCTGTGAGATTGTGTCTCCTAGTAATGTCAGAAGCTACACCCATAAAGTCTCACTAATATGACTGTCTAAACAATACATATACTAACATAGATGTGAAAGGTGACCAGCAGGAGTCCAGGAGGCCTCAACGGTACAGGAAGAACTACAGGCAACTAAGGAATGCTGAGAATGAGAGAAATATTTTTATCCAAGGAGTAGCATACTAATTGTTTATTCAGTACCAACTGGTAAGCCATGAAAACATGCATACAGGTGACCCTGTACAAACTGAACAAGTTGTACCTATTTATTTGGGAGTCTGTGTGTGTGTGTGTGTGTGTGTGTGTGTGTGTGTGTGTGTGTGTGTAAAAAGCCATGAATTTGAAAGAGAGTAAGGAGGGATATATGAGAGAATTTGTAGGAAAGGAGAAGTGATGTATATAATCTCATGAATACATATATATATCCATCCACATATATACATATATATACAAATGATGTCATTAATCTCAAAGAATAAGAGAAAAATTAAAAGAGAAAATCCTTATCATTCTTTTGAGACTTTCTACATTTTGTTTTTGTTTGTTGTCTTTTTCTTTTGCAGTGCAGGGAATTAACCCAGGGCCTCTGAATTCTAAGCAAGTGCTATTCCACTAAAGATATCCTCAGATGTCTTTGTATTGGTTTGAGACAATGTCTCAATAAGTTGTTCATGCTAGACTTGAACTCATAGCCAAGGCAGTCCTTGAACTTGAACTCCTCCTGCCTCAACCTCGCATGTAGGTGGGCCTACAAGTTGAGCCACCCAGCCTGGTTTAGCTCTCTGTTTTGTTCTGAAGATTATAGTAAAGTCAAGTGAAGCAAACAAGATTGGTCAAAACAAAAGAACTCACTATCAGACACGAAAACTGACAAAGCCCTTTACTCTTTCTGTGCAGCTGTTTCTGCTATGCTTCCCGGAGTATGCTCAATTTTTTGCAAAAAGTCAGGAGGTTTAGAAACCACACAGAGAAACATTCCTTGGAAAGGGGAACTCTTCAATGGGCTAAGATTACAGGTCCTTGAAACAGAATGGTATGCAGTTGAGTTTTCCATTCACAGTTCCAGGAAAAAAATGGCATTTTTTTCCCATTAAGAATACTGTTATTTAGTTATTTTGAAGTATACAGTACATACATGATTTTTTTCCAAAACCACTAGATTTCATAAGTAGCACACATTTGAGTATCACAAGCCTTCATTATTGATTTTAGAACAGTCCTGAGCTCAAGTGTAGAAAAACTGTGTTTCAAATACAGAACAGAAGCCAGCACCCTCATCCTTCAGTTCATAAAGCACTTAAATCTACTATTTGTTTCTTGAGAATCCTTTAGCCACTCATATTTATAATATTAAAACCTACAAAACAACTGCTAGTAAATCCTGGGAGGGCTAAATGTTCTATATATTGTGTATTAATTTTCTACCCTGAAAAATATCTTATAAGTCTTATTTGAAAAGAAAAATAATGCTTTAAAACTTAAGAATCCTAATTAAATGAAATATAACTAAAGTACTGTATAGTGTCATTTTTTTCCACCTTCCATTTCTTTCAAATAAGTGAGAAGCAAGCTGTGCTGGGTAGTGTTTGTTGACTTGACACAAACTAGAGTCACCTGGGAAGAGAGACCCTTAATTGGGGAATTGCTTCTACTCAAGTATCCTATGGCCATATCTGTAGAGCTATTGTTGTTGTGGTTGTTATTACTGATTGATGTGGGAGGGAAGAGCCCACTTTGAGCATCGTTACCCCTGGGCAGATGGTCCCAGGTGGTATAAGAAAGCAGGCTGAACAAGCCATGAAGAGCAAGTCAGTCAGCAGCTTTTCTGCCTTGCCTTCCCTCAGTAATTGCCTGTGATGTGAACGTAGAAGCCAAAAACAAAACAAAACAAACAAACAAACAAAACCCTCTCCTCCCCAGGGTGGCTTTGGTCCGCGTTTTAAAAAGGCAACAGAGGTAAACTAGAATAGACTACGTCTATAGAGTAAGCTGTTTAAGTTCTCTACGCACAGGTTAACCTGCCTTAGTTTGTTTTCCTTTTAAAAATATGGAAAATAGCAAAATCTCAATTCTAAAAAAAACCATAGAACTCCTGAAGATGAAAGACAGTTAACCTAGAATGATGAAAAATGAACACACAGGAAGTACTGTGTTTAGAAGTTCAGGACCCTAGGATGAGAGGACCCTGATCCCTCCTTCAAAGAGTGTCACTAAGATACAGTCATTCTGTGTGCATGGCTCTGCTCTCTTTGGTTGGTCCCCAATCTCTGCTAGGCTCTCCAAGGGCCAAGAAGGCCTCTAGTACTACTGGCTTACATCTTACTTACTCAAAAAGCATCAAAAAGAAAGATATATTTCACAGCCATAATCATAACTGTACGATAGTTCATTGGGAATTACGCCAGTGTACATGACTTGGACATTGTGTTCATCTTTGAATCCCAGCAGATATGAAATTTTATTGGCCAGGTCTAGGACATAGGCCAACTTTCTAAGTTGGAGGTACCTGGAAAGCGATCAAAGGAATAGAAGGATTGGGAAAATGAAAGTGGATGAAGAGGAAAGCCAAAGATAAAATAGAAGAAAAAAAATGTGTGGCCAGTGTTCGAGGGGAACTCAGCCTATGAATCAGCCTTCCTAATGGAGCTCTTAAAGGCATGCACCAGAACAATAGCTGCATATCAGGTGTCAGTGGCCACAATAATCTGGTTTAAGAAAGCTAGCAGGCAAAGCACAGCATTTATGATGGAGACTATCACTTGGCTATATTTCCAGTAGTTCACTGTAATCCTCTGTGTTCTTTTCCCACTGTTTTTTTTTTTTTTGTTTTGTTTTGTTTTGGTTTGGTTTTGGTTTTCTGTTTTTGTAGAAGCCATAATGGTGACCTACATAGGACTAGGAAAGTACTCATTACCCACTGTGTTCTTTCAGCCTTTGGAGACATTGTTAATATCCCAAGATGTCATATTGGCTCCAGTTTACTGCTTGGTTCAGTGGGAAAGAAGGTGGTGTTACCAGTGGTCTCCTCTTGGCCTTTTCTCCTATGATGTCATGCATCCTATGGGTCAGGAAACCAGTAAGAGAGTTCTGCCAACAGCTGTGCACATCCATCCTGCCCATGTACTCAGCCTGTATAATATATATACAGGTGGATTCTGTTGGTTTTGTGAGATGGATTTGGATGAAGTTTCTGTTATTGTCTGTCCTGTGTTCTCAATTTAGATGAGAAGTTCTGCTGCCATTTCAGACTTTCTTGTACATGGAGGAGTTGTGATGAGTTTTTTTTTTTTTTTAATTCTAGAGATTCACTCTGAAGTTCTGCCTTCTAGATATATCCCTGGTGCTGTCTTAGATTAGATTCTTCCTAAAGGCCCTGAGATAAGAATGAGCATGCAGAGATCCCAAGAACAATGAAGGAATTTGGAGAAAAAGCAAGGTAGAAGTGTAAATAAAAGATGATAAGAGTATTGATGAGTGATAAACAGGGGTTTAGCCTCACTGGGACCTTAGAACATCTGTCTAGGTCACACCTCAGCATAATGCCACAGAGGAACCACTAAGCTGGCAAGTTTCTCTTCATCTCTGATGTCAGGGAAGCTAACAGTGGCTGTGGCAATGTACCCTGAGCACTCTAGAGCGTGTGGAATGAACTTGCATCTGCTCGTGTTCTTGAGATGGAGAAAACCTCAGCTGGAAGACCCAGTTCCAAAGGCAGAAAATGACAAATGACCTCTAAATTACATCCAGAAATGTAAAAGATCTAGAACGTCCACAAGAACCTTGAAAAGATTAAAGTATCAGAGCAGCACTTCTAAATTTCAAGGTCAGCAGTGCCCAAAACAGAGACAAATCACTGAACAGAGACCAGACTATAATGAACAAAGCCATTGGGACAAATTCAACATAGCAGACAGAAGATGTTTTTCTCAATTTTCAATAAATATTGCTGGAACAATATTCACATGTCATAAAATAAAGTTAACTTTCTATGTCTTCTACCTTACTTTAAAAATAACTGAATGGAGGGGGAGGAGCTAAGATGGCGGCGACCTACACTGACGCATTCTGAACGCGGGGAAAAAAGAGCCATAAAAAACACAGAGTTACTGGGCACTGTGCAAAAACCGGAGGGGCTAGACCCCCCCCCGGGAACGCTCACAGCTCCCAAGGGACTGTTAAAAGTCC
>CAJQZJ010004752.1:594672-662084 GCA_907164525.1 Lophiomys imhausi
TGTGTGTGTGTGTGTGTGTGTGTGTGTGTGTGTGTGTGTGTGTGTGTATAACCAGCCATAAGAGAGACTAAGAAGAATAACAGGAATAACTTGTCTATATGGAAATATTATACAGTTTGCTAATATTCCATCTTTCCTAAAGCACACAGACAAGAGTAATCTGATGATAAAGTGGTTTTCATTTTATAATGCTTACACAATCTATATCGAGAGTTGGCAAATTTTAATATAAAGGCCAAACAGTTAATATTTTAGACTTTGTGGGCCAAAGGGTCTTAATCACAGACTAGTCAATCAACTGTGAGCTTAGGACTCAAAAGCAGGCATACATGTTAACACACAAATGAATGGTTGTAACAGCCCAACAAAACTTTACTTACGAAAACAAGAAGTGAGTACATTTGAAGGATCGAATTTATTTTCAGACTCACCCATTTGCTATATTATGTGTGTTTCCAGTCAGCTACTGCTCTTGGGTATCATCAGACACAGCTGTTTCTGTGGTGTAAATATGCATGGGTATTTAACGATACCTGGGGTCTTTTCCAGTGTCTAGAAGCAGGTTCCTCATCTTACAGGATGCTAAGGCTAACTAAGGCTATAGAAGGTGTGATAGTCTGAGTCTAACTATAAATTCTTGATCACCCCACCTTCTCCTGCTTTGTGGAAAGCTGGAGTTTATTTTTATTCCTGACCAATCTAGGCTGATCCTGTAACCAATGGAATGTGATGGAATTGAGTTTGTACTCGTTCTGAACCTAAACCTTAAGAAGACCTTGGAAACTTCCTGATTTTGTGCATTCTGGTGCTGTGAGCCAAAGATTATGATGTACAGACAGGGACAAACTAGAAGTTCCAAGACCAAATACCCAGATAAAGGCCTAGTGGTGCCAGCATTAGGGCTTAAGCCTAGCTTTCCAGCCGTAAGTCAATCCCCAGATAATCTGAGGCTCAGTTAAATTTAAGTGAGACAGGATTTCCAGATGACCCTAGTCAACCAAAAAATTGTTTTCTATTATGGCACTTTAAGCAGCTGAAACAAGGAAGCAAGCCCACCAAGTTAGAGCCTCAGTAAATGAGCTGCTGGCTGAACAGACAGAAGTTTTCAAAGCTAGTCCAGTCAAATGCACATTTCCATTTTTCAGAAGATCAAAAAGTGGTGTTGGAAATAAAAATGAAATTAGCTCATTTCTACAGAACTTTTCAGAGGCTTTGGTATGAATGCCTAGCAATAAGCATTCTGAAAACCCTGGGGAGGAGGTAGATAAGCGTTGTCTGTGACTTTTCATTAAAGCAAATATATTCACCTCCTGAGAATTCACAGAAGAAATGACTTAATGTTGAAACTGTCCACACCAACAAGAAAACCCTCAAATGTGTTGTACATGGAGGTTTATAGGCTGACTCCATGATATTGTTCTCAAGAATCCATGAAATGAACTCCCTCATGTTGTTTAGTTCTCCAATACCAGATAGGAGCAAGTGTGGGCAATTTTAGGGTATCCAAACTCTAACACAGTTTGAGTTTCTCTGTATTTCACACTCTACTCAGAAAGACTTCCTCTAAGATGCCCGATTTCCTTTGAGTCCTAAATCTAATTGGTGCCTTGAAATGAAACTACAATGTCACTGAGATTGGAAGACAAAACCAACCCGAAATTGTGACTTCATGAACTGAGACCTCAACAAACTTTTCTTTTCTTTTCTTTCTTTTTTCCTCTTCCTTTTCCTCTTCCTCTTCCTCCTCCTCCTCCTCCTCCTCCTCCTCTTCTTCTTCTTCTTCTTTTTCTTCTTCTTCTTGTGGTTCATTTTTCAAGGTAGGGATTCTCTATGTATCCCTGGCTGTTCTGAACTCACTTTGTAGAACATGCTGGTCTCAAACTCACAGAGACATGCCTGCCTCTGCCTCCACAATGCTGGAATTAAAGGTGTGTGCCACCATGCCTGGCTTCAACAAAACCTTTGAACTAAACATGTGTCACTCGTACCTTTTCATATTTACCACATACTATCTTCTCTCTCATAACTCTTGTCCCTCAATTTGAAAATAGGATTAATTGCCTTGTTTTCTAGGACGACTAAAGACAAAAGTTAAAGGATCATTGGTATCATCAAATTCATCAACATCTTCACTGTTGTATTTGGATTCTCAACACCAAACATGAATTAGCTGCCTGTACAACTCTCACTTCTTCTAGCTCTTTGCAGTCACCCTGGGACCTGCTACAGTTGACCTTCTTTCAGTCTCTTTTATTAGTTTTAAAAAATGACACCTTTTCCTCAAATGTTCTCACTGAGTCCCAAACTTTTCAATAGTTACCAACAAACCGTGGGGACCCACCTCACTTCCTGCCCATAAGCACAGGAGCTGAACTCCAGCTATGTATTGCTATGAACTATTTTCATCTGAAAAACATGAAGAATAAAAATAATTTGCCTTAGTCTTTAATAAGACATCAAACCTGCTCAAGTATTCACTGTTTAACTGGCATTTGTTAAGTGCCTACTCAAAGTCAAGAACTTTGCTAGGTGTTAGCATCTGTGAGAAGCACTCAGCTGTGAGAAACAACTCTCTGTAGTGCACTGCCACTCTAACATAGGCTCGAAGCTGAGGCAAATGGACTGTGGTGGAGACTGCTGAGAGAGGCTGAGGCTCCAAGAGACTGCAGAGACAGAGCCCTGCTGAGGAAGCCAGTTACGTGTTAGAGGCCTCCCCAGTCAGGCAGGAGTGTGCCAACCCCTTGCAAGGCCTCGAAGTCAATGACTAAGCCATAGGGCAAAGCACCTGCCCTTAGGGGTTCAGCTAGTTCAAATAGCAGCCTGAGGTGTTCAAGGACAGTCTCTGGTGACTAAAGTTGGTCCCAAGCTGAGTGGTTGAAGCAGACTGGCTGCAGGAGCTGGTGAGCCATGCTAGGCCCTGAGCCTGAGGAAAAAGCTCAAATCTAAGTTGAAATAATGACTATGCCAGAGCCAGTTTGCTGAATGTTGTTTGAGGTGTGACAGCAGACAGAAGGCTGACCAATTTGTCCAAAAGAGACCCATGGCCTTAATATCCACTCAAAGGGTTAAAGCAAGATCGTTTAAGTGTTATTAGGCATTAGGTCTTTATAGGTGTTTATTAGGTATTATTATTAAATATAGGTTAATAAACTTTTTGTTTACAGGATACAATGCCATCTTCTGACCTCAACAAGTACCACACATGCATGCATGCAAATAAGCAAAGTACTCATATACATAAAATAATAGGATTATTTTTATAGAAAGCCAAGTGGACTTGATGGACAAATAACCAAACAATATTAGGGAAAAGTACAGGTTGCCATAGCAACACAGAAGCAAAACATTTAGTTCAAGCTGATGGGGATCAGAGGAAGGTGGTATGAAAGGTCTCCCAAAGTGGAAAATGACTAAATCAAGCTGTTAGACTGGATAGGGCGGTTGAAGGAAGTGAGGACTGCAGCCATCTAGAAGAGGGCCTTTGTAGGAAAGGGACAGGAAAGAGGCAGAGTCAGACATTCAGGGAATAGTAGGGAGGGAGGGATGGAGAGAGGGAAGGAGGGAGGGAGGGAGTGGGAGTGAAGGAGAGAGAGAGAGAGAGAGAGAGAGAGAGAGAGAGAGAGAGAGAGAGAGAGAGAGAGAGAGAGAATATAAATGTGATGCTGGAGTAAAATCTGGGGCATTGTCCAAGCAAGTGCTCACTGAGCTACAGTCCCAGGCTCTAAAGTGGTTTTTATGGAACTCTAATTCACTGGTCACTCTCAGTATGATGCAACAACTAATGTTTTGGTTTTGTGGTTTTCTTATAGATGGAGTATTAAAATACAAAGACCTTGCTTCTGTCCTTTGAGGAACAATTTTATTTTCAGGTACTTAACCAAGATAAATGAACACACAGAGCTTTATGTAAGAGTTTTCAAAGTAGTCTTATTTGAAATAGCCCCAAATGGAAAAACAAAAACAAAAACAAATGCCCATCATTAGGAGAATGGATACCCAAATTGTAGTATGTTTATACAATGCAATTAGGCTCAGTAACAAAACAGAGTGAATGACCAATATATACAACAACATGGTTCTTCCTCCAATCATTCTAAACAAGCTAGGAAACACAAATGACTGTTTACTTCAGAATTACATTCATGTGAAGTGCAAGAACAGGAAAAATATTTATGGTGACAGAAATCATAAAAGTGTCTGCTCAGGGTGTGAGGCGGATGAGGAAGGAACAGGATAAAAGGAAGTTTGTAGAACAGGGGAAATACATTCCCTCTTGATTTAGGTGACGGTTACAAGGCCTTATTCAAAACCAATCAAGTTGAAGACTATGATACATGCATTTAATGGTTGTAGCTTATACTTTAATTTTTAAAATTGTTCAGGTTTGCCTTAACTATGTGATCAAAAACTTTAAAACGGTACACTGAAATTCATGATTTTAAACTAAATATTCAAATATACATAGTGATTGAAGACCTTAAAACTGTACACTGAAAATTCGCAGTTCTAAAGTATATACTCAAACGCATGAGAGAGAAGTAAACAAAATATTAAAATGCTATTCACAAAGTCAATCAACCATAAATACTTCATTTTAACTTGTATAGATAGTAGTATGTAAATTATAATAGAAGCATTTTCAGATTTTAGAATAATAAACAAGAATTCATGGAAAAGGACAGCTATGTACTGGATGTTCTTTACTGTGATTATTCATGTAAGTATATCACAAGAACTCACTGGAAATTTTTTTCTTGCAAATTTGTTACACAATACTGACATTGACAGATAAAAATGAAGCTAACAACATATTTTTTATAACAAGGATTTCAACGACAAGATGGTTAATTAATATCATCAACTAAAAAAGTGCTTTAAATTACTCACAGATAACAAAATATACTGTGAGTATATGCCCAAAAGTGCTATAGTTGAGTCATGTGGTTGATCTATTTTAGCTTTTTGAGGAACCTCCACACACTGATTTCCATAGTGGACGCACCAGTTTGCACTGTCATCAGCAATGGATAAGTGTTCCTCTTTCCTCACATTCATTTCAGCATTTGCCATCATTTGTATTTGTGACTGTAGACACTCTGATTGAGGTATGATGAAATCTCAAGGTAGTTCTAATTCACATTTCCATGATTGTTACAGGTAGTGAGCATTAAAAAAAATGTTTCTCAACCATTTGTATTTCATCTGAGAGCTCTCTGTTTAGTCTCACACTCCATTTTTTAATTGGGTTGTTTGTTTTCTTGGTTTGATTTTCTGACTTCTTTGTACACGGTACACACGGTACACATTAACTCTCTGCCATATGGATAGCTCATAAAGAATTTTAATCATTTTGTATACTGTATTTTGCATTTTGTATTCGCTCAAATAATTGCGTCCTTTGTGGAATGAGGCTTTTTAGTTTCATGAGATCTCATTTATTGAATGTTGATATTCATACCTCCAGTATCGTGATATCCAAAGAACTCTATCTCTTAGTACAGAGATCCCTGTGAGTCCACATTTATTGCTGTTTTGTTCACAATAGCTAAGAAACAAAAATAGCTTAGATGCCTACCAACTGATGAACAGATAATGGAAATGTGGTGCATTTACACAATAGAATAGCATTTAGCTGTTAAAGCAAATAAAATTATGAAACTGAAATTAAATGGCTGGAGCTGGAAGCATTGTTCTGAGTGAGGTAACCCAAATCCACAAAGGCAAATGTTGTATGCTTACTCTCATTTGTGGATGCTAACTTTGTATCTTTAGATATTCATTTTTCATTTCGAATACCCTATTTAGGAAATTAATAACGGGCTATGAGTGGTCTTTCAAGAGAGGAGAGATAGAATGCAATGGTATAAAGGTTTAAAGGTGCACAATGGAACAGGAAGGGTTAACTTGGAAGAGAGGAAGGAATACTGGGAGGAGTAACTGACATTAAAGGGATTTCAGAAAATTCACATGGAACCTACTGTAGAAGCTTCTAAAATATATACATTTACAAATACAAAAAAAAATGTTCATGGAATTGCCTTATAATTAGGCAGCAATGCCCTGACTGGACACCACAGGTTAGTAAATAAAAATCCCAGTGCCAGAAATGGGTTACCTCTTTTGGATTTGTTTGCCAGTTAAGTTCCATAAATTACCGGCCCCAAATGTTATAGTGTATTGCTAATGCCCATGGTCACCCTCTAGAATTTGATGGTGAGATCCTATTTCTGAAGACAAACCACATGCCTGAGTTACAGAACAAAGAGCAGTCAAGATGGTGGTAACTGAGAAGCTTTGTCCCCACTGGTTAGATTTCATAGTGCTGTAAGGTGCTGTGCACACAAGAGAAAAGCAATCACCAATTTTCTTGACCAGCTGTGAACCATGTGAGAGACAACAATGACTGGCTTGGCAAGACATGCCAGTAAGAGCAATACTGGCAAGAATGTCATGGGAGTAACCAATCACTTCTGCTTTGATCTAAGGCCTACTCCCTAAATTGCAACTCATAATTGTACCAATGTTGAGACCAAGAACCTTTGGCTAAACAATTCATAAGCCCTAGGGGAGAACCTAGTACTATTATTCTGCTACATAGACATAGTATTAAACCAACTCATAATGATTTATCATTATACCCATAGATTATGCATCTCACAACCCTCATTAAGGGAGTTATTTGATTTTTTTTCAGATTGTAGTTAACACAGAGATCTATGAATGGTCAAGGTTCAGAGAATAAGAGACTTTGTGATGCTCAGCCCTAAACAGACCCCTAAATCACACCTTCTCTCCAAAGGCTCAGGATCAATGTGGAAGAGGAAGAAGAAAGACTATAAGGGCCAGAAGCAGTAGATTACCATAATGTAACAGTGTTTTCCAGACACTACAGGGTAGTTGCACATATTAATTCACAGTAACTGAGATAGGATGCACAAGATCAAGCCAGGCAAAAATTTCAGCATAGAGAAAGGAGGTGGACAAAAAGTCTTGCCCTAAGCTAAATTGGTAATCAATTACCACCAGGAGAGGGAGATTCAGTTTTGCTTAAGGATGCAGCCTTTGCTGGATTAAATGTGCTTAAGTGAGGACCACACATCCAAGACTGTGTTAGCAACTTAAGTGAGGGCCATACATCTAAGAGTGTGTTGGTGGGCTGGAGTGATGGCTCAGAGGTTAAGAGCACTGGCTGTTCTTCCAAACAAAGGTCCTGAGTTCAATTCCCAGCAGCCACATGGTGGCTCACAACCATCTACATTTAGATCTTGTGCCCGGGCATTTATGTAGAGCAAATACTGTGTACATAATAAATTAATAAATAAATGTTAAAAAAAAAAGAGTGTGTTGGTAACTTATTTGTGCTTGGTGGGTTTTAAAAGAAAAAGAAAAAGCAAGTAGACACAAAATTGAGTGGGTAGAAAAGAAAGATTAGAAGAAGTAGGTGAAGTGGTGAATATTATCAAAATACATTTTACTAATTAGATTCTCAAAAAACTAATAAAAAAACAAAAAATGCAATAAAAAAGAAAGGAGAGAAGAAGGAAAGAAGGAAAAAGGAAAGAAGGATTTTGCTGTGTCCTGGAATCTTGGCAGCTTGGCTAATCATATATGAAAGATATACAATAAAGGTTTTCCTCATTTATCAAAAGTCCTGAAAATGTAAAGTTATAATTGTGAATAAATTAAAAAAGAAAACACATCTTTAAAAAATTCTACTAGAAGAATGTCTGTGACTAAATTAATATTTTCTTTGCATATAAAAAGATATAGGACTGGAGAGATGGCTCAGTGGTTAAGAGCACTGGCTGCTCTTCCAGAGGTCATGAGTTCAATTCCCAGCAACCACATGGTGGCCCACAACCATCCATAATGAAATCTGGTGCCCTCTTCTGGCCTTCAGATAAACCTGCAGACAGAACACTGTATACATAATAAATAAATCTTTAAAAAAAAGATATAAAAATATTCTTGACATGTGGTCAACAATATACAACTGAAATGAGGAACACAATTATAAATACAGATCCAGCAATTAATAAAATGTTTTTCTCCCCAATTTTGGGATTTTCTGATTTTAGGATTTTGAAACATAGTTTGTTGTGATATTCACTGTCACTGACTTTTTTTTTTCCATTTTAAACAGCATCTTCAAAATTACCTTAGGGTAAGACCCCAGGAGACCAGGGCTCATGGCTTTATTTTTTTGACTGTCTTCCTGGAGAACAAAGGCTTTGACCTTTTCCTCTCTTTCTCTTGGTGGATAGAAAGTAGGAAACTTTCACAGATGTGTGAATGAGGAAAACAGTCTGACATATAGAGAAGTTCTGAGGGCATTGGGGGCCACTCAAATATGTCTGAATCCCAGTCAGATCGCCCAAAGGGAACAAACACATGTTTACCTCTAAGGATACTGGTATGTAGACTCATTTAAAAAAAAAAAAAACATTTATTTATTAATTCAAGTTACATCTTGATCACAGTCCCTTCCCTCCTCTTCTCCTGGTCCCACCTTCTCACCCTTTACCCCCCTCTCCCATTTATGCTTTTCCTCCAGTGTGGGGGCCCCACATATCAGCCCCCCTCAGTTCATCACTCACATGAGGGCTAAGAGCTTCCTCTTGCTCTGGGGCCTGACATGGCAGTTCAACTAAGGTAAATGTCCCACTAACAGGTTAACAAAGTCCATGACTGAGACCCCCCCCCCCCCCCCCCGCACACTTGATAAGGGAGCTGTATGACAACCAAGTTGCCTATCATGTATATTTGTATAAGGAGGTCTAGGTCTAGTCTAAGCTTCTTTCTTCTTCTTTTGGTTAGTGTTTGCGTCTCTGTAAGCCTCTAGGGGCCTGGATTCGTTGGTTCTGTTGATCTTCATGTGTTGTTCTTGTCCCCTCCTGGTCTCTCTGTTCCTCCTCCCTCTCTTATCCAGAGCTCCACCTAATGTTTGACTGTGTGTCTCTGCATCTGCTTTGTTCTGCTGCTGGGTGGAATTTCTCTGCAGAGTCAATTTTTAATTGGGTTTACCCAATACGAGCTTCCTGCACTCTCCACCCAACTGGATCCAAAACTGTTCAGTTAAAATAAAAAATTGACCACAGTGGATCGGATCGGGAGTGTAGCTCAGTTGGTTAAAGTGCTTTCCAGCTGTGTGAAACTTTGGGTTTTGCTCCTCAACAACATGCAAAACCACACAACTTTAATTCTAGGTCTCTGGATGTGGAGGCAGGAGGAACAGAAGTTCAAGCGCACCTAAAGCTGAGAGTGAGATGATGAAACATTTTTTCAAAAGAGAGAAAAAAGTTCAAAAGATTCTTTACACTCTACACTTATTTTTAGTTTTTGTGTGAAAACATACACTTGGCTTCTTTCTGGTTTCTGAATATTTGGGAAGAAATATTACAAATGGGTAAGTAAGACTTAGCTTTCTTGTATATTCCTGTCCACATATCCTGAATAATTTAGTTATCTGCCTTAGCAATGGAAATAACAATGAAAATAATTTTTTATACAATGAAAGTGTTGTCTTAAGTTTTCCAGGTGATCTGAAGTTCTGTTGTTCATAGTCTGAAATTAAAGGGAGACTTACCAGTGGACAGGGTTCCTCAACAAGCTGCCTAGTCAGATCTTCCTACTAGCATCCCATCCAAACAGAAGTGAGCCTATTTTTAAAGACTTCTTGGAAAAGGAGATTCCCTATCTCCCATAGCAACATGTTCCCATGTTTAATAGCATTTGCTGTTGGGAATGAGGGTCCTTGAGGTGGCTTGTGTGTTTTTATATGTTTCTGCGTATTAGTGGTTTTCTATTTACCTTTCTTTCTTTTAGTATTAATGTATCCTTTTACTTCCTTGCCATTTTAGTTAATTTTGTTCATAGACCTTTTTTTGCAAATAAAAATGAATTTGAAATGATCAAATTTTGAAAATAAAATACACAGAATGTAAGTTTAAATAATACACATTATTTAAGAGGGAAATAAATATTAACTAAGATTTTACACAAATAGTCCACAGACATTTGATATTCTGTCCCTGTAGTTGTGAATGTGTGAATATATGTGAGAATCAGAGACTTACTCTTTATTGAAATGCTACAATTAAGGTCTTTAAACTTGTATTTTGTAAGCTTTCTCTGGTTTTTAAAATTTCTTTTGAATGCTCTGCAAAACATTCATACTTTTCTGTTTCAATTAATTTTAATTTATTTTCTGGATAGGGGTGTTTTGCCCATAGAGGTCAGATGAGGCTGTTGAAACCACTGAAACTTGAGTTGTGGATGGTTGTAAGCCACATGTAGGTGGTGGCAATTGAACATGGGTTCTCTCAAAGAGCAGAAAATGCTCTTAATTGCTGAGCCATCTCTCCATCTGACATACATATTTTTCTTAAGATGATAATTTCGGAACTAGATTTGAAGATGCACTAAAAGTCTGAGGAGTACAAAATATATCCATTATTTCTGCTTCTTTAGAGTATTTGCTTCTGCATCCATCTGCACACCTGTGTAATCAATAATACTTAAACACACAGCTGGTCACATCTCTTAGATTTGTTAGTTCCAGGAAGATAAAGTTATTTGTAATAGTTTTCTTTCTTGTGTGCAGGTATTCATGTGTGAGGGTACATGTGTACATATTTGTGTATGTGCATGTATATATATGTGTGTGTGTGTGTGTGTGTGTGTGTGTGTGTGTGTGTGTGTAGACCAAATGTCATTGTCAAATAGCTTCCTCAATAGCTGATCCACCTTTTTTTAAATTCTAATTTTCCTTTCATGTGTAAAGATAAAGATGCTTTGCCTGTACCACTTGTGTGTCTAGCACCTGTGGAGGCCTGAAGAGGGCATCCTGGATCTGGAATTAAGAGCCAGTTGTGAGTCAGGCTGTGGTGGCCCACGCCTTTAATCCCAGCACTTGGGAGGCAGAGGTGGGTGTATCTTCTGAGTTTGGGTCTAGCCTGGTCTACAAAGCAAGTTCCAGGACAGCCAGGACTATACAGAGAAAACCTGTTTTGAAAAACAAAAACAATATAACAAACAAAAAACAGAGAGAGAGAGAGAGAGAGACAGAGAGACAGAGAGAGACAGAGACAGACAGACAGAGAGACAGAAACACAGAGAGAAAGAACACTTGGGTCCAATGCCTTTGTGCTCGTCACTACTGAACCATTTCTCCAGCTTTCCCCGAACTGTACTTTTGTGACAAGTTCTCTCGCTGAATCTGAAACATCAATTTGCCTAGACTTGCTGGCCAACAAACCCTGGCAATCCCCTTACCTGCCCTGCCCTAGCACTGGGGTTATAGATATGTGCAGGTACCAGCCCAGCTTTTTATGTGAGTGCTCAGTATCTAAACTTGGGTCCTCGTGTTTGTGTCACAAGCATTTCACCAACTGAGTCACCTCCCCAGACTGTCTGGAATATTCCTTATTGTCAAACACCAACTAAGCGCAATTCCACCATTAGTGATTCATACATCGAGGCTATTCCCTTATAGGGTCTGTTAAAATGGAAGGACATTTTAAAACTACAAAATTTTGTCAAAGTAGTCTAAGAAACTGGTCCAAAGATTTCTACTGGTACTGGGTAGCTGGTAGATGGCTAAACACTGAGATGTGTAGAAGAAGATGAGAATATATCGCAGATGGCCCTGGGCTGTTTTGGCTCATGTCAACTGCTGAAATATATTGATTTGCACTTCCTCATTTGCTTGTGAGTCTTTGGTCACCTTACCAGTGCCAATTAGAGGGGGGAATTATTAAGAAGTAAACCTTTAAGGAGTCTGAGGACTATCTTTCAAAGCCTTAGATCTGATCTTAGGACTGACTGATTTTGGACGGGTTATTTAACTTCTCCCACTGTCCCATTTGCCATCCCATTGACAAATATTTACTCTTACAAAACAACAACAACAACAACGTTCCACCCCATCTCATCTTGGAAACTGCAGTGTGTCACAGTATGTCACCCAGTATACCCTTTCGTCTAAACATCTTCACTTGCAAATGTTCATTGCAATGAGTCTGATTGCATTGGTCTGATTCGAGGCCTCTGGCTTCTGCTACTGAATCCCTCAACAGGGACTCCTCTGGGATATCCTGTTGTGAACTGTGTCACGGAGATCCTGCAGCTTTGGATATGCAGGACTGGCCCCTTCACAAGGTCCAGCAGTTCATAGATGAGGCAGATATTGGGATGGGGAAACTCAAATATTTACTTTTAATTATCCTTTGAATGCACATAGCAATGAGGCAACCATTGATATTTGTACCTATGTTGCACCTGTATTTAGTATATCTTTACTATTAAAATCTACTAAGTCACAGACACTGTTATACTCTAGAGTCATTTTCTTGTCTTTTGAGTTTTATTTCTAACCATTTTCCTGAGTTTCACACAAGCTGAGTGGCATATAAGCAATAAACATTTTGTTTCTCCTAGATCTGGAGGGTGCATATCAAGTATCAAGATAGCAATATTGATGGGTTCTAGGAAGAACCCTCTTGGTTGCAGAGGGCTGGCTTCTTGCAGACAGCAAGTTAGTTCTCTGGCTTCTGCTGTTAATGGCATGTTTCCATTCCCGAGGATTCACCCTCCTGCCTAATTACCTTCCCAAGGCTCCACCACCTAGTGTCATCATCATCAGTTCAGGGCTTTGGTTCCAACATATGAAATCTTGGGAGACAAGACTCAGTTCACTCAGTTTCTACCAAGAAAATTGATTACATAGTAATCTGCACTGCTCTTGTTGGTCCTGGTTTTATCCATTGTCCATATTCTTACTGATTCTCTTCTCTCACATAGTAAAGTTTGTGTGTGTGGGGGGGGGGGGACTAATTTTGTCTAGTACAATATAAGAAACAGTGAAGAATTGCAGTACTCATACTATTTCCCTGCGTTAAAATCTGGCGCCTGCACACCACTCTTGGCTTCATTCTCAAATTGCTGTACCTGAAGATAAAAGGTGCTAAAGTCATTGCCATCTTGGAAAGAGTGCCAAACAACCACAGAGATTCACACTTTCCTAAAGAGTGCGGGTACAATGTCCTTAAGGATGGAAGTGCAAAATAAAGAGCCACGTCGATAGTGGCAATTTCTTTGCAGCACAAATGAAGAAAATGAGCCCAACGTGACCTAGAAGGTTCCGAGAGCTGGAGCTGTGTCTTCATGGTTCATTTGGTTCTTAGCCTTCTTCTAGCCAATCAGGACAGTAAGGAGAGTCCTTTTTTTTTTGGCACAGGAGCCCTGACTACTTGAAATGAGGCAGAGATAACCCAGGCACATCTGAGGCAAGACACCAGATGGTAATAACACATTTCCACTGTTAGATGTCTGGATCAAAAGGCTAAAGGTGAAGGTCTTATCTCATTTGTCAAATGATGGAAGTCGTTATTAAATCAGGACAAACCAGCTAACATCTGAAGGATAATTTTTGTTGCTATTTATAATGTACTCACCAGTTCATTTGGCTTGCCTGGCTTGTCTAATTGCATGGGGCATTTTGCATTTGTTAAAAGCTTAGGAAGAACAAGGACTTGACCTACACAAAGCACAGGTCAGAGTAATGGAAAACTTTTCTTCATGTGCCAATTAAATGTTAGCAAGTTCGAGTTACTTGGTAAGTCATGCATTATTTAAAATAATGCAGAATATTTGACCACGAGAAATTCTTCATATAATCCTAGTAAATTCTGACAAAATGTATAGAATTTGGGGTTCTATAATATACTTTTTAGAATAGAAGTGAGCAGATGTGTGGGCACATGAAAAAAGAAAGGGTTGTGTGTAAATGAGTTACTTTCTACTGTGTTGATTTCAAAAGAAAAAAAAAACCTTTGTGCAGATGAACACATCTACACTGGAAAAATCTTCATATATTTTTTGCTAAGAAAAGTGACAGAGTTCAGTCTTGAAGGACCTCCAAAGGGTAAATTCTTGGTAACTCAGATACTGAATGAAAGGAAGAAATGAAGGTCAGTTTAATTAAACAGGCTACCCAGGAAGCCTATCACTGGATGACTTAGTTAAGGTTTCTATTGCTATGAAGGGACATCATGACCACAGCAACAAGGAAAACATTTAATTGGGGCTGGCTTACAGTTTCAGAGGTTGAGTCCATTATCATCATGGTGGGAAGTATGGTGGTGTGCAGGTAGACATGGTGTTGGAGGAGCTGAGAGTTCTACATCTTGATCTACAGGTAGCAGGGGACTGTGTGCCACATTGGGAGTAGCCTGAGAGTAGGAGACCTCAAAGCCCGCCTCCACAGTGACACACTTCCTCCAACAAGGCCACACCTCCTAATAGTGCCACTCCCTATGGACAAAGAATTCAAATACATGAGTCTATGGGGGCCATCCCTGTTCAAACCACCACACTGGATGTGAAGCTTCCTGATAATGATGATAATCATTATCAAGATTATCAAGCATGTTGAAGTTGATAATCATCTTCATCATTGTTATAGCACATAATAATATCTTCTTATGTGGTAGGCAGTATCCTAGGAAAAATTATTTTTCTTTTGTGTGTATGTTTGTGTGCATGTATATGTTTGTATATGAGTGGGATACATGTGTGTACATAAGGGTGCAGACACAAGCCAGAAGTTGACCTCAGGATTTATTCTTCCATTGCTTCACTACCTTATTTTTTGAGACAAGGTCTCAGAGTGAACCCAAAACTTAGTGTTCAGCTGGACTTGTTGACCACTGAGCTCTGGGATTCAGCCTGTCTCCTTCTCCCAGCACTGGGATTACAGGTATGTACCATGTCTAGATTTTTAAGTGGTTTCAGGGGATTTGAACTCAAGACTTCAAGCTTTCACAGCAAGTATGTTACCCACTGAGCCACCTCCCCAACCCTTCTGCATATCTTAACTCATTTCATCCTCTAAACAATCTTCTGAGATTGTGATCTTTTTCTGCCCATGACAAGGATGAAGAAAAAATTCACATAGATAGCAAGAATTAAACAACTGGGAGAGCAGTAAGCACTCTGAAATCTGAACCATCTCTTTTCAGCCCCTAGAAGTTACTGTTCTAACCATGAACTATCTTACTGAGAGTCCCCCCCCCCCCCGAAAAGCATCATGGTTTATTTGGTAAAAACACAAGTTTTAGAGGTGTCAGTTGACCTTATAACTGCTAAATTTATTTACTTGTATCCATGTGACCAGAAATAGTATTTGCTAAAACGATGTAAAATGATTTAGGTATCAGATCTATGGTTATATACCCAATGAAACCATTAGTTCTCTAATTAAGTCCAATAGCACAGTAATGTATCACGTTTTTGTGTGCTAGTCAGGCGAGGGAGGTGAAAGAAAAGAAAGAAAAATTAGGTTTTTAAGAGGGAAGTATCTAAGAGCAAAGTAAATTCAGGAGTTGTTTCATTCAAGCATTGATGTGATTTGAACATGCATCTTACTGTAGAGAAAGGTACCCTTAAGAGATATCCAGAAAGCTATTATTTTTACTAATCTATTCTGATAATACAATAGATGTTCCAAGACAAGGTGGGAGTGGTAACCATGGGCTTCATTGATCTGAAATTAGAAGTGCCCACAATGGGTTGGCAGGGCTGTGGGCAGCATTGTGTGTTTCCCTGCTCTCTCTAATTAGCCCTAGAAAAATGTTAAGAATAGCACCCACATTCTGGAGGGCTCGTTACCTGAAGAACTATTTTCTTTTTGTTGCATTCAGTGTGTATAATTATGCTTTCGGAAAGTCCTCTGCTTTGGAATCTTTCCCTCACTGACCTGTCACCCAGGTGTAAGCCATACCGAGCAGCCTCTGTTTCTCAAAGTACTAAAGGTTATTTCTGAGAAAAGCTTGTTTAAAAGTAATTCATAATACTTTGTGTGTGTGTGTGTGTGTGTGTGTGTGTGTGTGTGTGTGTGTGTGAGTATCACCACTGTTTTTCTTTCCCCTTCTTTGAAAGGTGGTCTGCCCAATAACTATGCTTGCCTCTATCTCTTGGTCTTCTCTCTTGGTCATCCCTCATGGCCTTTCCTCCTGCCCCCTACCTAAGCCCAGCCACACTGGCCTCTCAGTTCCTCATGGTGCTAAGCTGTTTTTGTCTTGAGCTTTTGGACTTTCAGTTCCTTTTTGCTGAGGACTTCTCTCCCTGTCCTTCATCAGTCAGTTCTCAGCCTAAATGTCAACCCTGCAGATCGCCCGGCTCACATCCGGTCTTGTTCCAACAGCTAATCTATTGCCTCTTGATGACTTTGTTCTTACCATTACTTTTTATCATCTGAAACTGATTTATTTACTCTTCTTTCATCATGGTCTCCTGTGCCTTTATCTGCCTTGTGTCCCCCTTGATCTCTAGCCGTTAAACAATAACTAGTGCATGAGCACTCGTAAATAAGTGTACATGTCGCTTTACTCAAAAGTCAGTCTATAGAGGTAGAAGTTAGAATACTGATTATTGTGGGGTTTGTGTGTGTGCGCGCGCTGTTTGAGGGTATTGACAGGGAAAGGGCATAGGAAGCACTCTGGAGTGTTAAAAGTACCCATCACTGTCATCAGGGTATTGGTCACAGGAAAACACACATATGCAGAAGTAATTTAGTTGTACACTTGGTTTGTCAGCCTTTGATGTACTACAAACCCTTTTGCCAGTTAGTGATGGGATGATCTGCCCATGTAACATTTTGGGGAGCTTTTCACACCTGATGCCCTGGTCAGGCATCTGTAAATCCTTTTTAGAGAATCCGTGATTGTTGGAAAAATAGCCATTGTCTTAAAGGGCAGATGAAACATCAAGAAGAAAACAAGCTGGCTCCCCCAGGATGCAAACAGAATCTTTTATGTGGACCTGCTTTGGGTGAGGTTCTAACTGCTTTAGGGTAAGGTTTTATTTAGCAGAAGGGGCCTCACACATTTCAGGAGCAGAACCATGGTGAATACACAGAACCCTGAATAATAAATAAGAAAGGGGGATTAAAATACAAGATATGTGAGCTTTGTGGCATATATATGCCTTTCATTACAGCACTCAGGAGTCAGAGAGGGGTGAATCTCTGTGAGTTCTGAGTTCTAGGCCAGTGAGAACTATACAGTGAGTTTCCGGACAGTCAGAGTTATATGGTGAGATCCTATCTCAATGAAAAAAAAAAAACCCAAAGTATTTATTTAACACATTGTATCATCAGTACATCTGCTAATTGAAGATTCTCCAGTCTCACTGAGGAGAAATAATCAGAGAGAAAATAAAATGAAATGAAATTAGCAGGGTATAGACAACATTAATTTGTTAGAATGAAAAGTTTTGAAACGTTCCTCTGTATATGCAAGAAAGCCAATCAGAAAAGGACATATTGAGTAAGTTGTTTCTTAATTAAAAACATACTTTTAAAAGATATAAAATAAATGGTTCTAATACTGAGTTAGCTTATGAAAAAAATCAAGAGCAATCTTACCTATATAAGTTAATTTTTCAAATGCAATGAAATCTTAAGAACAAAATTTTAAAAAAATTAAATTTTTTAAATCTCATGAAATCCTTCAAAACAGTATGAATTTCCCCTCTTTACTATACAAAATTAATTGCTCTGGCACACTGATCTGTCCAGGCTGGGTTCATGATCGATAGACACAGGGAAGTATCTTAGAGTTACAGGTTGTGTTATTGTCCCAGTAGGAGCTATGGGATAATAACTGAGTGTGTCTATCTTTCTTCACTTTCCTCACAACTAGAGCAACCTCCTCTTTGTTGGGCATGTTACTCTGAATCAAAATAATACTTCCACTGGCACTCCCTCCCTTGATGTAGTGCTTTTAATTTTCTATCATAGTCCACATTAAATTTCTAGCTAAGAACATGCATTTCTGCAATGCTCAGTGGCAACTGGATTACCATTTAACCCCATCCACTCCTCCTCTTAACTCAAGATTCAAAGCTATGCAAAAAGGCTTCTAGCTCATCAGAAATCAGACCAATACGCAGCCTAGAAGTGTATGAAGTCACTGTTATCAGAAATCCCAAAGTAGTAAGTAGAAATAAAAGACTTAATTCGTAAAAGAAAAACAATTGCCGTGTCACATCTAGTCATGAGAAGCCACCTTATCTCTGAGAAGGTGGCATATCAAATTCCTACTGTATTGCTTGAGCCCAAATCTCAGACTTCCCAGCCTTAGTTACTTCCAACCGCCCCATAAGTACAAATTTCTTTGAAACTAGATATTTCTGGTGGCTTGAATAGGACTGTCTCCTGCAGACTCACTCATGTGTTTGAAAGTTTGCTTCATAGGAAGTGGCACTATTAGGAAGCGTGACCTTGTTGGGAGTAGGTATTACCATGTTGGAGGAAGTGTGTCACTGAAGGCAGACTTTGAGATCTTATGAGCTCAAATCTAGCTGGTGTGACAGTGTCTCCTGCTGCCTTTAGATCAATAGGTAGAACTCTCAGCTCCTTCTCCAGCATCATGTCTTCCGCACACCACTATGTCTTATCATGGTGATAATGAATTAAACCTCTAAAACTGTAAGCCAGCCCAATTAAATGTTTTCCTTTATAAGAGTTGCTGTGGTCATGGCGCCTCTTCACAGCAATAGAAACCCTAAGATAGTACCATTGATCCCCCCACCCCCCCAGAAGAGCTTGGAGGATGCCAAAGGTTAGCTATCTCAACTATATTCCCATTTCTCTCTGTGTTCTTCACCTGTCTCTGTTCTTAGCAGTTCAGATTTTATAATTTCCTTATTGGGAATTCCTAACCTCATGTTATCTAAATGAAGGAGTGGGGGTCCAGAGAGCAAGTCTATGTCTAGCTCATAGTTAATGCTAGGACCAATATCCTGATGTTGCAGCCCCTTTGCTCCTGCCTATGAAGCCTGATTCCTCACCACTACTCTGTCTACAGGCCCTGAGGAACAGCATCCTACAGGACTGGTTTTACCAACTGTGACAGCTAATCTTGTTTGTCAACCTAACCATACCTGAGTAAGATGCCACTGGGCACATTCAGGGTAGTATGGGTGCAGTCTTGACTACATCTGGAATCAAATAAAACCCAAGAAGTTGGGAGAGCTTGGGAGGGATTTTCTTTTCTTTTTTTTTTTTTTGGTTTTTCGAGACAGGGTTTCTCTGAATATCTCTGGCTGTCCTGGACTCGCTTTGTAGACCAGGCTGGCCTCGAACTCACAAAGATCCGCCTGCCTCTGCCTCCCAAGTGCTGGGATTAAAGGCGTGCGCCACCACCACCCGGCCGGGAGGGATTTTCTTGATTGGATCATTTGACATGGTAAGACTCACCTTGAATCTGGGCCACTCCTTCTGGTGGCAGCCCACACAAGAGGACAGGAAGAAGAAGGATTTTGCTTTTTGCCTGCTTGACTTCACTCTTACTGGCAAGTTCATGAAGCCTGTTGCTGAGGCATTCATTTGCTGGTATTAGCACTTACATCTTCAGGGTTCCACCACAGACTGAAGACCAGGAGCCTTTTAAGAATCCTCTAGGACTTGATAGGCGCTGCTGAGACATCCAGTCTCATGGACTGAATTCACGCTTTTCTATCCAGATGAATTGGTTTATGTCATAAACTAGCTGCTGTTTTGAAAAGGCAGTCTAATAAACTCTAACGGAAGTTTTATGTTTAAGGGATTTCTTTTCTTGTATACCCAGAACCCAGACAGAGACTCACAGAATCGCAGAGGCCTGCTTGAATGTAATATGTAGCCAATGGTGGTTTTGAACTCAAAATCCTCTTGCTGAGGCCTCCCAAGTAGCAGGGAGTACAGGCCCTGATACAAGCTAAGTTTCTATGCAAGAATTTTGACATGGAACGACTGTGATTCTAGCACGTGGGAGACAGAGACAGACTCTTATTAAGTGTGAGGCCAGCCTGTGCTACACAGAGAGACCAAAACTCAGACTCATAAGGATGCATATGGCATCTATTCACTTATAATTGGATTTTAGCCATATAGTACAGGATAACTATCCTACAATCAGCACAGCAAAAGGAACAGGAACATAGACTTTGTTACCTGTTAGTGGGACACTTTGCCTTAGTGGTGCTGCCATGTAAGCCTCCAGTGCAAGAGGAAGCTCTTAGCCCTCATATGACTGCTGAACTGGGGAGGGGGAATGATGTTTAGGGAGCCCCCACTCCAGAGGAGGGGGATAGGAGGGAGAAGGGTGTGAAAAATTAAACTCTCTTTACATCTTGAGTAACAGGTATTTAAACATAAAAGTCAGGTCCATTGTTTGTAGTAGTCATAAACACAAGCTCTGTTTTCTGTCCTGAAAGCGATATAAGTGTATATCACCAACATTAGGTGATTCACATTTCTTATCGGATCATGTGAATCTTGGGTTAAAGGATTCATATTTAAAGCCATATCCTTTGGAGGATCACTTATATTATCTGTATTTCACAAAGGGTGTCCTTTAATAAAACCTCATCATTTTCTTCAAAAAAAAAAAAAGAAGGATAAAATGAGCACAGCATGTTATGGGATCAACAATTTATAACTAGTTTGTAAGGGCGTATTTCTATAGGTCAAAATAGCAACTCACACAGTGACTGCTGAAGGCTGGAATTTTAGCAACAACTGATTCTAGAGCTGGAGGAGTACAGGAGAAAAGAGTTAAATGTATAACTGTGTGTGAGTGTGTCTGCGTGCAATTGTGTGGGCGTTTTGTATGATGTTCCTGAACCACTAATTGGCCTATGTTTTTTTTCTCTAACTTGACATTTTACGCATTAGCAATATTTTCAGTTGAAAGGAAATCAATTTTTTTATTTGGTTCAGACTCAGATAGTAAGGGGTGTTTGTATGTGTGTGTGCATGTACCCTAAACATAATGTTTACATATTAGATTTGCCTAAAATGTCCATGTTAACTGTATGGTTCTTATATTGATGGGAGGAGGAAGACGAGAACAGGAATAAGGAAAGGGACTTAAAATTGTTTCATTTTTGTAATCCAGGCTGACTACTAGAATTGAGTGTGGCCTCTTCTGAGTGGTGATTTGACTTACAGAGAATCTAATGATGTCAAAATTCTTTAGGGTCTAGGACAATTGCACAGTTTTTTTTCCCTTTCATCGAAATATTTTTTCACACAATACATCCTGATTATGGTTTCCCCTCCTTTTACTCCTCCTAGTACCTCCACCTCCCATCTGAATCCAACCCCTTTCTGTAGCTCATTAGAAAATAAATGTAATTCTAGGGTATAATTAATATAATAAATATAATATGACAAAGCAAAAACTAACAAATCAAAGATGGACAGACAAATCAATAGAAGGAAAAGAGCCCAAGAGAAGGCACAAGAGTCAAAAACCCTCTTGTTCCCATACTCACAGATCCCATGAAAACACTATATTTGAAGCCATAATATATGCACAAAGCATTTGGTGTAGATCTGTGCAGGCCCTGTGCACGCTGCTTCAGTCTCTGTGAGGTCATATGAACTTTGATCTTGTTGATTTAGAGGACCCAGTTTCCTCGGTGACCTCCTTTCCCTCTGGCTCTTACACTCTTTTCTGCCTACTCTTCAGCAGGGCTCCCTGAGTCCTGGAGGGAGGGATTTGATGGAGACATCCTGCTTGGATATGAGTGTTTCAAGGTCCCTCTTCCTCTGCATAATGTCTGGCTTGGGTCTCTCTTATTTGTTTCCATCTGATCCAAGAGGAATTTATCTGATGATGGCTTAGCAAGGCATTTATCTATGAGTTAAGCATAATGTCATTTTATTACTAGACTTTATTGTATTTTTTTGTTTGTTTTCTGAAACAGTAGTAGTTGCATTTACTCTATGTCCCTGGACTATCTAGTTTCAGGTTCTTGGTCACCAAAGCAGTGTTGTGTATGGGTTTCCTCCTGAGTGGGCCTTCAGTAAAATCATATATTGATTGGTTATGCCTACAAGCTTTGTGCCACCACTAGCACATCTTCCAGGCAGGACATCATTGTAGATCAAAGGGTTTGTGGCTGGGTTGGCGTTTAGGATTCTCCTTTGGTAGTGTGCAGAGTACCTTCCTTACCAAAGAAGCCAGCACATAGGTGTGAGGGCTCTATGTAGGGACCAGCTCAAATTTTGTATTCAGTGAGCTGTGTAGGTGTTGTCTTCAGCAATGAGGTCTGTCAGTTTTTGGAGAGCAACCTATAGTCTGGGCTGTTTGGAACAGCCTGGGTTTTTTGGAGACTCCATGGCACCCTTTTGGCCAACAACTCAATTAGATGCAACCCAATCCTGGTATTGAAAACTTCACTTAGTGATAGGATACATCCATTTGGGAATCTGTCTTTTCCATCACTTAGTGATTTTAGTCAGATTGTTTTCATATATGTATATATTTTAGGAAGATTCTACTGTATTAGGTAGCTGTACTATCTTAAATGTAAATTGCCCTTAATTTTAGCTGTTTCTCCTTACAGTCCATCCTTTATTTCCCTCTTGTCTGTTTCTCACCTTAATCCTTCTGTTCCAGCCCTCTCCTATACTTCCATAACTATCTATTTTCCTTTTCTAGTGAGATTTATCTGATGTTTTAGTCCTTAATCTACACCTAAACCTTGTGTTTCTATAGATTGTAGTACGGTTATCATTGACTTAACAGCTAATGTCCACATAGAAGCAAATACATACCATGTTTGTCTTTCTGGGTCTGGTTACCTCTATCTGAATGATTTTTTTCTAGTTTCATCGATTGATCATGATTTCATTTTTAGCTGCTGAGTAATACTCAACATTTTCTTTATCCATCCTTCTGTTAATTAAATAGAGCAGCAATGAACATGGTTGAACAAGTGTCTCTATGGTAGGATGAAGTATGTCCGAGAGTAAGGTATTAGTAACTTTTGATAAGAATTTTAAAAAATGATATTTTTATTCTTTAAGAAATTCATACAATATATTTTGATCTTATTCACTCCAATCCTTCCCCCAACTCCTCCTCCTAACTCTTCCCAGATGCAACCCTTCCTCCCTACCCTCCTCCACTTTGTGCTTTCTTTTATTTATTTACTTTGTTTTATTATTACTACTTTGTCAACCATATTCTTATAATTTCATGGGTGCAGCTTCTGTGGCATGTGCAGAAGACAATATATCACAGTGATATCTTGGTTCTCTAGTTCTTGTAGTCTTCCTGTTCTCTGCTTTGGTAACTGTCTGTGAACCTTAGGTGTGGGGTGGTGTTGTCAATGTGTTAATTGGGGACAGGCACCCTGCCCTTAGTTATGCTCTGTATTTTGACATGTTGTGGTTTTCTGTAGTGATCTCTGTCTACTAAAGAAAGATACTTCTTTGGTGATGGGTGAGAGCTATGGTTATCTGCCAGTAGAAGCATGAGTATTTAGAACACAGGAAGTATACTGGTTTGGAAAAGGGGCAGTGGTAGGCTCTTATCTAGGTTCCATAGACTCACAAGTCATGGGGAATTGGTTAAATTTACAGTGCCATCCATAAATTCCCTCCTATTTAGTAGATCTTATGTTCCAATTCAGTGGTTTTTGGTTACTTCCAAGATATAAGTGCCACCACTGCACATTTCAGAATGTCTTGCCAGGCTGGTCATGGTTATGGTGTGTAGATATAACACCAAGATATAGCTTGCTGGATTGATTGTTTTTCTCCCTGGCGAGCTTTCATAGTTCCGTTGCATGGAATCTTATTTCTACTGGATTATTTTGTCATTCTTTAGTCCCTATGAAAGTTAGAAATGAGACCTGGTGGATTTTTCCTTCCTTGGACTAAAACTTGATGCTGGTGTCTCATGAGAATGTAAAACACCAGAAACTTGGATTGTGAAATATTCAATGTCCTTTCACACATCGTGGCAGGGTCAGTCTCAAGTGAAACCAGAACATCACCAAAGTCTGTGAATATCAGTTCCTGGCTCACTTCCCTTCTCTGTACAGCCTTATCCAGCATGCCTTGGTGCCCCTGTCCTTCTTATCTGTAACTGTCACCTTAGTACAACCAATAGTCACCTGGGAATGACATCTCAGGTGAGGGATTGCCTAGAGCACACTAGCCTGTGGTCATGTCTGTGGGTGAGTGTCTTATTGATGGAGAGCCTAGCCCACCATAAGTGGCACCATCATATGGCAAATGGTCCTGGAATATAGAAGAAAGATATCTATGTACGACCCTGCAAGTGAGCAAATGTTTTCCCATAGTTTTTTTCTCAAGCCTTGCTTTAGTTCCTTCCCTGATTTCCCTCCATGATGGACTGTATCCTGGAAGTGTAAGCCAGATAAGGTTCCTTCCTAAGCTGATTTTGGCCCACTCGTTTCATCACAACAACTATAAGGAAACTAGAGCACAGTCTCTCCACCCTTTGCATCCTGGGGGTGGTTCTTTCAACAGGGTTTTTTTTCTTTCTCTCCACCTCATATATTTGAACAGATGAAGTCTAACTTTAAAAAAGGACATCAAAACACCTTTTAGGCAGAAAAAAGGGGCCAATTCATCATAAAGTATTAAATAGAACAAAGGATAATGTGACCAAAAGGAGAGAAGGGTATTTCAAGCAGTCAGACAGCCCAGTTTCATCATATTCAGCTTGTAAAGGGTTGGTTCTCAAACTTTGATAAGAATTAGCGTGATATGTGTTCATCACCAGGACTTTCCATACCCTAATCCGGGGGGCAGCACAGACTTTTGATTAAACATTAAGAGATGTTGTTGCAGGTCTTTGAAAAACATTTAGGGAAAAAAAACCCTAAAGTCTGAAATGGCACAAGGGTAGTTGAGTGCCCATTTTCTCAGCCCATCTTCTGAAACCATGAGGGTAACCATTTTATTGTTTAATCCTAACAGATGTCACCTTAAATTACTCCATGGCTCTAGCCCTACAGTCTCCTCCCTCCACTTTGCAAGTGAAGTATATTATGAGTTGAATAACAACACTGGTCTATATTAGGATGTTTAGACATATTTCCTATTAGTGATTCAAAAGGCAATATATTCCCTCAAAATTTTGTAGTTCAGAAGATCAGATCTAGGTGCTTTTTATACCACAAATTATAATAGTTCTAAGCTTGTTACCAAGACTAAATTTAAATCAAATAAATAATTCAGTTTATTCAACAGAAAATTATTGTAGGCAATTAATTCTTTTACTGTTTTGTTTTTTAAGAACCATAAATATGTATGAAGAAATGGCATGCCAATTAATTAGATTTTCACGTGTGTGTGTGTGTGTGTGTGTGTGTGTGTGTGTGTGTGTGTGTAGCTAGAGGACAACCTAGGGTATAGTTCCTCAGGCTATGTCCACCTCTTTTTTGAGATAATTACTCTGTAGCCTGAAACTCACAAATGGTCCAGTCTAGACAGCCTGCAAGCCCTGGGTATCCTCCTGTCTCTGCCTAGCTAGCAGTGGGATTGCAAGTGCATGCCTTTGTGCCAGGCTCTTGTGTGTGGATTGTGGGTGGGGACCGTACTGAGATCTCCATGCTTGCAAGACTGAAGTTACTCCCTGTAGGAGTTAGATAAATTAGATTTAGAAAATATATAGGAGTTTCTGATACTGTCTCTTAATTCGGGGCCTGAAGAGCATTATCAGCATGAAGTCAGCAAAAACAGGAAAGACTCAATAGACTGAAAAACAAGGTTGAAGTCAGGAAAACAGGAAAGATTTAATGGATTTGAAGAAACAAAGTATCTGGCCTGACATTGTTTTCAGCTGCTAAGTGGGCGCAGCCCAAATTAAGCTGAAACAGAGTTCCTCCTATTTAAGGACAGTGCATGGAGCCCAGAAAGAGAAGAGGCCCCTGATGCTAGAGAGCTCCAAGAGTCCTGCTGAAAAAAGGGCTGGCCATTGATGGCCAGCTCTCTCCCTGAAGCAGAAAGAAGCCGGTGAGCAAAGAAAGCCTGAGCAAGACACCAAAACGCCAAGGCCCTGTGGCTCAGCTTTTGCCTAGAGGGGTTTGATCTGTCCAAACAGTGGCCTAAAGGAAACTGTGCCTGGCTTTAAGGACTGAGGCAGAGCAGCTGAGTTCCTGATTCAAAAGAAGTAAGTTGGCCTGCAGACGGCTGGGGTCTCCCACAGAGAAGAAAGCATGAAGCCTTATTTAAGGTGAGACTGTAATAACCAACTTACCCTGACGAACCTGCATCTGAGAGATCCAGAAAAAGGACTGCTAAGTGTGTTAAAGAATCTACAACAAAGACTGTGTTCCTGACGACTGAGGACCTGCCCCAGAGACTGTATCATTCTAAAAGGTTATGAAAGTAGTTGTTATGATTATCAATAGGTTTAGTGGATAGGTTAAAGGGGTTGTAGGATTTTATAGGATTAATAGTTAAGAAATTGTTGGTGTTTGTTATAAGTGAATTTAGTAATAAATAAATGTGTTAAATAATAATTTAAAAGTTCGGTTACAACTCCCCATCCACATTTTCCACGAAGATTTATTAGTGCAGTCCACTCAGAATTTATAATCCTAGATATCAGAAACATCATTGTGATCAACTCCTTAGTTTAAACAAACAAGGCAGAATTAGAGATTTAGTAGACAAATCTGAGTGACTCCTCCTTTGTATGATATCTTTCTCCATGAGCCATGTCTCACTCTTCCAAGTGTAAGCATGACCAGCTAGTTCACCCACACCCAAGATTAATGAATACTTCAAGCATAAGGTCATGATGAAGCTGCAAAATCTACATGGGAAGATTTGCTCACACTGTGACTGCTGAAATAGTCCTCTGGTAAACTGGAAGTGGTGCTATCATGCTGCCAAATGTTTGTCTCAAGGACAAAGAAAAACGGAGATAAAACAATGCTGAGGAATGGACAAAGACCTAACTGGGTGGAGAGTGTTTGCTTCCAGGATCTTGCTGAGTTCCCCATTTCTAGCTATAGGGGACAATAAAATTCCTGTATTGCTGTTTAAAAATGAGGTGCCCCCACAAGTTTGGGTGACACTCTATTGAGATGCGATGCAACTGTAAGGTAGTGACTGGTTGGACACAGTAGGTTGCTGGGAGCATGTCCTTGAGGAATACATCTGACTCCTTCCTTTTGTGGCTCAGCTCTGCTTTGTGTCTGTCATGGGGTGAATGGTCTTGTCCATATTCTTGCCCCATGTTCTGCCTCAACATGGGTCCAAAGACATGAAGCCAAGTGACCATGGACTGAACCTTCTAAATCCATGAGCTCAAAATCTGTGTCACTAAGTTTGTTCTGTCCACTATTTTTTCATAGTGATGAGAAAAGTAAATAATGCAGAAAATCTGTAGTGGACAACTAGGGATATCTCTGTTGCTAAGCCTGACTATGTGGCCCATAAGGCATTCAAACTGGCTTGTAGTGGGGATATGGAAGTTTGAAGAAGTGAGTTAAAGAAGCCTAAAGTATTGTAAGTAGAGCTGACAGGGTGATTCTGGGGGTGGGGGGAATCAGAGGAGCATAATGCAGCTAAAAATACAGGCAGTAAAGTTTGTTTTTATGCGATCTCAGGTAGAAATGTGGAATTATATGGGAATTTGGGTAAGAAACCATCTATGTTACACTTTGGTAAGTAATTTATTTATATTTATGCCCAGAGATTTTGGGCTAGGCAAAATCTAAAAGTATGGTACTAGTTAATTTGATAAAGAAAATTAGAAGCCAGCACAGCAGTTAGGTTGTGACAAGGTTATTATAAGATGTATTAAGCCCCTCCTTTTTTGTGAGAACTTGGTAGAAAGATTTAAAAACAGCTTTGTAATAAAAGAATAAAGTTAGAGCCAAAGCTCATGTGGTTCCTGAAGGGATTTGCGTGTGCGTGAACACACACACACACCCCTTAGGAATTGGCCAGATGCCACACATGGCTGACTCACAAATATGAAAAGGTCAACTCATTTGAAAATTTTCCCTTGAAAGGAGAGAACCTCTGAGGTGCCCTGCTTGAACAGGGCTAGACTGGGGTCAACTAGGAAGATGCTTCCTCTGGACTCATCTTGTCATGTTTAGTCCCACAGGTATTTAGAAGCCATTGCAGCTATGGCCAAAGCTATGGTATTGCATCAGTACCATCTAACTGATGAAATTGGCAGCAGACCTTGGTATATCTACATGTCAATATTACAAGAAGAATGCAAGAGTCACAGGGTCATGGAGACTTCCAACATGATTTCAAAGGAAAGTCTGAGAGGCCAGAAAACATGTGAAAGGCTGCCTGTGAGGGTAGTGTATGAAGTTGTAATGATGGTGACTTAGAACATGGAAACTCTAGAAAGTTGCAGAGGACAAGAACATGGAACATGTACCAAGGAGAAGGACAGGCAGTTAGTTGAGTCAAGATAAGATAAAAGCCACTTGGTTACAAACCAGAAGGTTGGAGAATCGAGGTTACCCAAGCCATCTGGAACTTACTTCATAGCACAGCCCTGTTCCACTTTCTGGACATGGTGTTTGTCTTGCTGGGTTTCAGTCTTGCTTAGGTCTGATTCTTCCTTGCTGGTTTCCTCTTCTTCTTTTTTAGGATGGGCTTGTCTACTCTATCTTCAAGTATGTTTTTTTTTTTTTTTTTTACTTTAGAGGCCCTTACAGCTTAGTTTGCTGTGAGTCTCAGGGGAGACATTGAATTGGAACTTTTGTGGAAGTATTGTACCTCCTCCGGAGACTCTGGGGAGTATTTTTTGATAGACTAAAAACATTTTGCATTATGAAATGGTCATAACCTTGGGACCCTGGGGTGGTGTGTTCTTTTCTAAGTCTGAAGTTCCCTCACAGGCTTACTAGTTGAACACTTGTTCTCCAGATTGTTGCACTGTTTGACAGATGTTGTAGAAATCTTGGGAGGCAGGAGTGTAGATGGAGGAAGTGTATGTTTGGAGGTTACATCATGACCCTATTCCTCTCTCCTATCTTAGTGGCTTTTCTATTGCTGTGATAAACACTATGACACATGCAACTTATAAAAGAGTTTAATTAGAAAGAACAAAGAGTCATACTTCCTAATGCTTTCCAAACAGTTTCTCTAACTGGGGACCAAGTTATTCAAACTGGTGAAGCTTTGGGGACCATACTCATTCAAACCACCCCATTCCCATTGCTGCTTCCTGTCAACCACGTGATAAACAGCCCCCTCCTTCACATGCTCTTAATACTGGAGCTGAGGATTTAACTACAGGAGCCTCCATTAGCAACATGGCTGTTTCTTGACATTTTATGTACAATGTTCTTCTGGTGATCAGGCTTTGTGCTCTGTTGAAGTAGGGCATAAGTACTAGAATGCATTTTAATCAACCGTGTTATGTGCTGGAAATACAGAGTCTCAGGTTCACACAGATCTAGGTAGAGGGAGACTGGGTTGTCTAAAACTTGCCTTTGTTGAAACTTGTCCTGGAGTGAGTGGGAGCCTGACAGAACCTGGAGTGCCAGTCTATTCACTGCTCTCAGTCTTTCCTGCCTAATCTCCCTTTGGGGTCCACATTCATTTCAGGTCTGGAAGCACAATGTTAGTTTTTCCTTTTTCCTGAAAACCTTTTTCCTCCAGACAGCTAGAAAGCTAAGTCATCCCTTTAAGCCTGAGTAGCAAACTTCTTTCTCAGGGCTACTCTGACCCCAGGGCTTGACACAGTGACAGCACTATCTCACTATCACGCCACCTATATGCTTAATCTAGGTTATATATTTTTCTTTCTCCCTAAATCTCTTTACCATTCAAAGTCCTATACAGTTCGATTCTCATATTTATCGCATGCCCTCCTTCTCTCTTCTGACTAGAAAGCAAACTCCTTGAATTCATGATTCTTTCATTTGCTCACTTTTGTGTCTGAAGCGCCCTCAGTACATAGCACACACTCAATAAATGTGCTTTGAATGAAAGCAATTTTCTTGCAGCAGGATGAGAAATGCAAATGTACTTAGACCTACTAGTATTTTAGTTTCTTATTATTTCGTAGTTCAGGTTGCTAAAATCTTCTCTCCTTTGAGACTGAGAAGTGCTAAGAGGGGGCGGGCAAGTGGTGGAACGGAAGTCCTGCCTGGCTGTTGGTGCTCCACAGGGGTGCTCCAGCTGCTCCACTGTGCCTTATTTAGCGTCACTTCCTATGGGGGTTTTTCTCGGGGTAGGATGCAGTTTTCTAACCAATGTCAGCTTTAGCTTTGGAGGAAGAGTTACTTACTCTACTATGCATCCTTGTAAGCAATCAGATATCTACTGACTGTGAACAGCATGCGTGGGATACAGATATATACAATATGGGTTATAAGAGATTTGCTTAGATGGCATTGGTGGGGTAAGCATTCCAAGAAAAGCTGAAACAGCAGGCCAGGCAGATGAGACCTGGTGGGGGGTGGGGAAGAGGCAGGAGCCCCAAAGTGCCTTTTATCAGAGCCCCATGGGCATCTGGCTCTGAAATAGCTATAGTTGATTTGCATTAGTGCACAGGGCTTGCACTAAGCAATTCTTGGGCACATTAGACAGAGAGCAATGACTGATATATATTGAAAGACAGTGAAAGTTGTCCCAGTAGACATTCCACAGTTATTGGTTGTATACCTGCCTTAAAGCAGAACCATGGTTCACTTCTTGTGCCAGTAATTCCTGAGGCTGACTTCTATGCCTCCCACAGGGTCCCCTGTTAGCTGGCATTAACGCTGACAAATATTTCACATCTCTTCTACTCAGTCCAGACTATCCTCCTTGAAGCTTGATAATTTTCAGAGAAAGTAATCATATAGAAAAGGTCAAAGATTGATTAGGGACAATGTTTTTAGGGGTCCTTTGGTAATAGGATCAGACCTTCACAAGTGTTTATGTAGTGCCTCCCCTTTAAAGTACTATTTCAGCAACCCATTTGCCTGACTATAGTTACAGACACAATATGTTACCTTATTTACCCTTTTAAAGAGCGGTTAAGTTTTCAACTAACATTCACTCCAATGAAGCAAATGCTGCCTACTTTGTTTGCTCAGTTTCTGAGTACCTGGGCAGCTGTTGTGTTCTGTTTACTGAAGGGAAACTGGATTCTTAAAGAAACTGAGTAATCTCTATTAAGCAATGAAATAAAATGAGCTTTAGGCATTTTTAGCAGGTGGGCTTGAAAGTCAAAAATTTTTTTTGAAAACCATATTTGGGTTTTAAATGAATATTTTAAAATGTAACGGACTACATTTAAAAGAAAATGATTCTTGGGAAAAATTTTTTTCCTATTGAGGCTTTCCAATTAAGACATAAAGGGCTGAATATCAAAGAACTTATACAAGTAGCTGCTTAAATGAAGCAGGCCCTGAATTTAACTGAGATCCATCTAAAAAAACATAGTGAAATTTATTCTGTATCTCCAGACTTTCTTCTTCTAAAAATGGTTAAACATGTATAACCATTTCATTTTGTAGAGCTGCTCTTCAAAACAATGCTGTCACAACATGGGGACTCTCATAGTACTGTTTATAGGTCAAAATGAAAACCAAAACCAAAACGAAACCAAAGGCATTATTCTCTAACTCACTAAAGAGGAGGCCCTTCCTTTTTTAATATATTCATTTTAATGAGAAGGGTAGTGATTTTTCCCCCCTCTATGTCTTGACGTTTGATAACTGCGGAATCTGAGACTGGAGACGCAAATCATTCCATAGTTATTGGTGATATATCTACCTTAAGAGCAGAACCACAGTTCAAGTCTCTAGCCCGGAATTCCAGAGGCTAATTTCCACCCCTCCCACGGAGTCACCTGCTCCGGGGGAACCCCGGCCAGAAAGCCGGGTCGTGCCAGGTCAAATCTTGTGCGTCTCTTGTTTACTCCGCCCCAGGCTGGGCGGCGGCGAGGATAGGGGGTGGGGAGAGGGTACTATGGCCCGGGGAGCTCCGGGACGCTTGGATTGCTTGGGAGAAGCAGCTTAAGTGCCCGGGAGGGGTGGTGCGCAGTCGGGCTCTGCGACTAGCCCACCCGGAGGAGGCGCTCCGGGCGCCGGCGCCGCCCAGAAGCCACTGTAGCGATCCGGCGCAGCGACCTCCTGGGAACCTCCCCCGAGGGTGCACACGAGTCCACACACGCTGGGTAACGGCCCGAGGGAGCCCCGGTGTCCCCCGGGTGTTGCCGGGCTAGGGAGGAAGCCAGAGTCCCGGCCCCTACTCGCTTGGGATTCCCTCCCTCTCCTCCCGCCCCGCCCAGCTCTCCCAGGGCTGGGTGTGATTTCTGTCCCTTCCAAGGAAACAGAAGCGCGCAGCTGGAGGTGGCAGCTCGCCCCCTTTCCCCGCGCGGCCCCCCAGGAAGCCGACAGCTGCTCCACGCCGCTGCCCCAGCCTATTTGAATACCCGGACGAGGGCGGGCAGCTTCCTGAGCAGGGTGCACCCGGGGCGCCCTTGGGAGTGACCCCGGGGAAAGCAATTGGGGCAATTCGAGCGCGTGAAAACTTCGTGCTTCCGCTGGGGCACGGAAAATGCAAGTAAAAACACTTTGAGAGTCCCAGGGGCTGCAGGATAATTTTTCTCCCCAATTGATAACAAAATCGTGAGTAGAGCCTGGAGTGAAGAGGCGAGAGATCCCTGCCTGGTACCCGAGCAAAATGTGAGGACCACACAGATCACCTAATTTCGCCCCCTAGGAAGGCAAGGAACCAGTACCTGGGAAGGGGGATGGGGTGGGAAGGATATGGGCATGAAGGAGGTTTCCACATCCCAGTAGGAAATTCTCAGACTGCTCCAGACGCCCCAGTGTTTCTGCGTGGCAAGCTGATACCACCTCTCAGGGGAGATCCCTGCTTCCTGCGAGGGGAGTGAGGCCGCGACCTTCCCTCTCCGCGCGCCCGCCGCGGGGACAGTTCGGGTCGCCCCGCGCACCGCACATCCTTCGCCCCGCAGGCCGGCTCCAGACTGGTTTTTCTGGTTCAGCCTCCCTCCCAGGGACGCGCTGGGGGATCCGATGACGTCGCTGGCTGAGTCTCTCCCTCTTCCTCCCTCCCTCCCCTCGCCCGCCCTAGCCGCGCACTCCTCCTAGTAACTTCTGTTCGGGGAGGCGCTGCCAGGAATAACCCGGTGCGTCCACAGCCCGGAGGGGAGGCGGCCGCTGCGGCTCCCGCAAGCCGACTAACTGCGGCCCGGGCCCCGCGGTTCAAGCCCCAGTCTGGCGGTCCCTGCCCCGGCCCAGGCTCCATCTCCTTACGGTGTCCGAAAATAAATAAATAAATATATATATAAATAAAGGCAAGAGGAGCCTGGGCTGGCGGTGGGGGATCGCCTCCCTCCCTCCTCCCTCCCTCCGCGCCCGCCCTCCCTCTGTCCTTAAGGAAATGCTACCAGACACCCCCCACCAGACACGCTCAGCCTGGGCGAGGAGCGGCCGCGGCAGCAAGAACAAGGGCTTCGGGGGGCTTGCCTCCCCCCCTCCTCTTCCTCCTCCTGCGCAGCGGTGACTTTACAGGTGAGCGGCCGCCACGGCTGCGAGGATACCCCCACCGCCCGCCGCGTCGCACCCTCCTTCGGCCGCTGTCACCCGGGCTGCCCGGAGCTGACAGCCGCCCGAGGGGCTCGCGGCCGGGAGGCTGGCGGCCGGCGGGAGGCGGGCTGGAGGTGAGGGGGTGGAGAGCTGGAGAGCGGGGCGCCGCCGAGCGCTGTCTCTCCCCCGTGGAGGAGGGTCTCCGCAAAAAGAGAAAGAAAAAGAAAAAAACACAGAGAGAGAGACATCTTCGGTGACTGTGGCACAAGTATTTGCCAAGTTGAGTCTTGGACACTGAAGCTTGCCCGGAGCCTGAGCAACTCGAAAGGTCTCCTGGCTGGGGAGCAGCCTCCCTCCACGCTTCGACTCTTGGGTGCTGGGTGCAGCCCAGGGGTGCGTGGAGGGCGCACCGGGCGCTAGCAGAGCAGAGCAGCGGGAATCTAGGTCCCTCCTCGTCTTGGTAAGTGGCCTCGGCGCTGTGTTTTTCCTGCCTGCTCCAGAGATCGAGCTTGTTTCACTTTACCCTGAAATCGTCGCCGTCGCCTAACTCCATCGCCTCCTCTTCCAAGGCGGCGCGCGCGCCCCCGGCCGGTTCCCCGGTGGCCCGGGGGGTGAGGGTCGGAGGGGGCGGGGATGGGGGGAGACCTCGGCTAGGGGGGTCGGGCGCGTTGGGAAATGGGGGGAATACCCTGGCCGAGGATCTATGCAGATGAGGGGAGGCTGCTTTGCGTAATGTCCTGGAGGAGGGGGAAGGGGGCCGCGCGGGAGCGCTGGAGGCAGGAATGTGCCTGGTTACTAATGAGGGACGTGCACCGGCGCGCACCGCCCGGCCACTGCTGCGGCTGCCGCGGCCGGCGGCCCGTTGTCAGGTAGCGGGGGAGGGGGCGCGACGCGGGGATGGGGGCGGCGCGGGCAGGCGGGCTGGCGGGCGGACGGCAAGGGCCGGGCCGCCGGCCTGCGGCCGAGCGAGCGCAGCGGAGGCACTGGCTGTGGGCATTTCGGTGACTCCTTTCTCCGCCCGAGCGAGGAAGGAAGGAAGGAAGGAGAGAAGGAAGAAAGGAAGCGGAGAAGGAGGGGACTGTCTCCATGGAAGGTTCAGGCGGAGGCGCCCTAGCCTTGCGGGTGCACCGGCCGCAAAGCGGCTCCAGCCGCCACCGGCGGGCCCCCGGCGCGTGGAGACGGGTGGGGGCGGATTGCATGCTTGTTTGTGCTTCTGATCGGGGGATCGGGAAGAAGCATGTGTGTTTGGGCTGTGCACCGTGAGGAGCTGGGTCTGCGCCTTTATGTCTGTTCCCTGAAGTGGGTGGAACGTTGGCCCGTTCCGGGAATGTTCCATGACGTGGTGCAGCCACAGGAAGGGGGTTAACGAGGGGCTCTCTACCGCGGCGGCTCTTCTGGCTGCTATCAAAGCAGATGTGCTGCTGCTGCCGCACCTCTCACCTCCCTTCACCCTCAGCCCCTCTCTTTTGCATTATGTGAGTCTGGTACTGGTAGGGTTAATGCAGGAAAACATAGCTCTGTGTGCGCGCGTTTGTGTGTGTGTGTGTGTGTGTGTGTGTGTGTGTGTGTGTGTGTGTGGGGGGTGGGGGTGATGTGCGTGTGTGGTGTCTGTCGTATTTGGTGGGGGAACGACTCTAGATCTGCCCTGCCATCCCAGCTGTTATCACAGATCCGTGGTGCGCTTTATACGCATGTGCCTCCCGCGTCCTGTCCCTCTTACATAACATATCCAGTGCAGCAGAGGACGGGAGAAAATGCGACCCCAACCCTCTAAGCTCACCCTGTGTGGGAGCTAGAAGGTCGGAGAGGGTCTCTGGATGTTTTACTTCAGGGATGCAGCTCCGAGTGGGGAAAGACCAAGGGGAAGGAAGGGTTCTTGTAGTGGTTCCTCACTTGTCTGCTGGAAAGCATCGAAGTGCAAAGGACTGCAGGAACTAGTCCTATGAATGCGAAAGCTTCTGACTTGCGTCGCCAAGTGAAAGTGGGCGCTCTCACCTCGGAGATGTAGAGAGGAGAAAGGGTCTGTAATAAAAACGCCTGGAGGAGCCCAGGAGTACCATGTTTGGGCTTGGGGCAGGAGACGACCAGAGGAATCTTTTGATAATAGATTACACTGGAAACCCCCAAAACACCTGTAATGCCCTAGAATTCACACAGGAAGCTGTGTGTGCAACTGACACTGCAAAACCCTTATGCTCTGCAGAGTTATTTAGGCCTAAAATGAACACGGAGAGTCTTGCTTCCGGTACTTTCATTATAATAGAAAAATTGAACAGATTTTTCCCCTCCTTCCTTTTCTGCCATTTTAAAAATAACTCAATTTATTTAAAAACTATATTGGTACTTTCTTCCACTTCCAAAGCTAGACTTTAGGAATTCACAGGAGGTCTTTCTTTCTCTCGCTTTCTTTCTTTCTTTTTTTGTTTTTTAGCCAACTCAGAGCCCTTGTCAAGGGTTATTGTTTTTTTTTCTCTTCAGCATAGTTGTTTCTTTTGCGTGAATAATCAAACCCAGAAATTACTTGAAATATTAATAAGATTCATACTAATTAAATTTGCAGTGATCCATCCTCCTAGAAAAAGGCCATGGACCTTTATGAGACACATTTCCTTTACTGATTGTGACACTATCTGTCCTTGAGTAAAACAGGTTGTTTTAAATATATGCATATATAATGACATGCATATATGTGGCTAGAATTTGCAAATACCTGATTGCTTATATGTTTTATTGGCCTGCCAAGATACAGTTCTACAAATTACCCAAGAGGATTGCATAATGAACATGTTGGGTTTAGTTTTAGGGTGTAGGTTCAGCAGTTTATCAAAACGGGAATGCTTTGCATGTGAGTAAGGTGGAAATCATTTTTTACTGCTAAGAGAATATTCTGGTGGAGCCTTAAGGAGTCATGGTACCAGATTATAACTGCATTTTTATTCTGAGCTGGGAGGGAGTTGTCACAATCCACATAACGAGTGTGCTTCAAGTGTCATAATCTGTCCAACCACTAGGCTTGAAATGGGCAGTATATTTCTCATGTGCAGAAAAATACAGTGCTGAATATTTTGAAAGTTGTCTGAGATAGTTAGTTCCTTTGAGAATAGGTAGAGTATAACAGAGATTTCCTTATTGGCATCTGTACTGTGTTTCAGTGATTGTATTTTGTCAAATTGACTATTAGCAGCAACTTATTGTATTTAAAGTTGCTTAAGATTAAATCAATGAAAATTGATTTGGGGACAGTTGGGGGGGGAATGGTAATACATTAATGATAGTACATATTTAGAATATATATTATTTATATGCTATAAATATACGTTGGGTTACGTTTTCACTGGTCAGATCCTTGGGGGTGAGTGTTTGGCAAAATAGTATTAAAGTAGATACATTTCTGTAATATATCTCATAAGAATTTATTACTACATGAGGGAATGGTCCTACACTGAAAGATTACCTAGCAGATCTTTTGATTGATCAGGTCCTTTTCCATGGTATGCATTTACAAATGTTCTTGTTACTATGAAACAAAACAGAAGACAACATATATGCAGGCGTGCCTTCGAGAATAATGGTGCATGTGTCAGCTTGAACTTTTGGCACTGTGACATTATTCAGAAACAAGATTTACTGCCTTATGCCTATTCCGGTAAAATGATGAATTTTATTTTATACTTTGGTAGTGTTTTTTTTTCCTTGTCTTGTTTTCTAGAAATGAAGGACTTCATTTCAGCCACAACAACAAATAATGTCTGCTCTTTGTGTTTCTTTTCAGTTCTTGACTCAGTACCAGTAGTTAAGTTAGCAGAGGTTCATTTAAAAGCTTTAACATAGGAAAAGATTGGTAGAAAATACTTGGCGTGGTGAAAGTGTAATCCAGTATTAGATGTGAAATAATTGAAACCTCTGTTGTGCTGACTATTGTGATAAGAAGGAACTGGCTGGAATCAATCGGGTATATGGCTGTGGGTTGAGCGGGTTGCTGCTCTCTTGGCTGGAATACAGTTTTCACACTTCAGTTCACATCAACACAGTGAAAACCTTCTGTTACGTTAGTCCTTTATGTCACTCCTGAAGGTGAAGAAGGGGCTCTCCTGTATTGCTTGTACTTGAAGATTTCAGCGTTAGACTTCTCGTTTATGGAATGCCATGTGTTTTTGTTTGTATGTTTGTTTTGTTTTGTTTTTCGAGACAAGGTTTCTCTGAGTAGCAGAGCCCTCCCTGGCTGTCCTGGACTCGCTTTGTAGACCAAGCTGGCTGGCCTTGAACTCACAGAGATACACCTGCCTCTGCCTCCCGAGTGCTGGGACTACAGTCGTGCACCCCTGTGCCCGCCATGTGAATTCACTATGAGTTTATGTTTTGGCTACACCTTGGTATGTAAGTGTTGTGACTTTTAGAGTGACATCAGAGAGTTGAGCAGAAGTTTGCTAACTCAGCTTAGTGGAGTTCGGGTTTCTTATGAAACATCATATATATATATAGTATATATATGAATATATATTTAATTTATAGTATTAAAAACAATAGGGAGACTTTATAATAACGTAGTTGTACATGCTTTAAGGAAAATGTCTGAGAAACGATATTACTTTCATATCACTGTTCCTGATGTCACAGTGGAGCAGTGCTCTCTTTGTGCAAGTTATGGTAAAGCTTAAAGATTTTGAAACTCAGTATTTGCAAAAGGTCATGGACACCTTTAGACCATTTGGAGAAGTATTTTAGCACTTAATTATTGTGACGTAACTCCAAAACGCCGCGAAGAGGATGTGTTCCGTACCCTGTGCAACTTTGGCTTCTCTGAGATGAGCCAGCATTAAAGTGGCATGGGCCTTTACTGGCTGCATGTTTGCATTTTGAACAGAACCAGAAGTGCTTGATATTTCATCCTCTATTGGTCTGGACCAACGATGTGCTTTTCTTCTCATACAGTGGTATGATCCATCAAATGAGGCATCAACTATGACAAGTGATCTGTTGTCTAAGTTAGTCGGCAAGTTTAGTTCTCCTATTAGCTCAAAGCAGGGTGCAGTCACTTAGACACGGAGAAGGAAATGTGAGAATGATACTGCTGTCCCTGAGTGCGTCTGGGCAGGAAGCAGGCAGAGTCTCATCTCTTCTGGGTCTTAGTTGTCTTTTCAGGGTACCATGACAGATGCTCTGTCATCAGATTGATTATCTAGTCATTGTATTGTGTAAGTAGTTTCTATGGGTCAGGCCTTAAGTTAGCTACTAAAATGTAATGGTGAGTCAAATCAGAGAGGGAGTTGGTAGACAGATACTGGGAGGGTGGTGAATTTATGTGTGCAACACTACATTTGTTTTCAGGGCTATGGAAGATACATAAAGGAGTTTATGTTACTCCAGTCTGGGAGCAGAGAGTCAAGTAAAGAAAAGTGGATAGGAAAGTGTTGAAAGAAGAATGTAATTTTCCTGAGATTGGGAGATGTCCATGTGTCCAGGGGCGGAAAGCAAGCCAGTGGGGCTGGAGGGCTAGTAACGAGAGAGAAGTGATAACAAGATAAGGCCAGACTGTGAGGGTCAGGCCTAGGAGGCAGATTGACTGCATGAGTGTTATCCAACCAGGCATAAATGAGCCTGCTCTTAGCAAATGAGACCTCACGATGCCCTTACTGTTGGCCATGCTAGAGGATGGCTGTTGGTAGGTGAGTTCCCTGGGACTGGATGGAGATGCAGAACACACATCTCCTCTATAGTACTTGTTTATCAATTGGTTCTGACCCTCTGGAGGTTTCTATTGTCATTTGAATGAGCTGACCTCAGTTTGTGCTAGTATTTGTAGTCACAAGGAATTTAAATTAAAAAAAAATATTTATTTGGGGCTCTGGTAAACTGAATTGGCCTGCATCATTGATGCAATTGATGAACAGCTACCAGTTCATTTTTTTTCTAACAGGGTTTTTGTGCTAAGTAACTGGTTAATCTTTGGACCCCTGTATGAAATGGATCTATGTATTTCTCAACAGCTAGTGAAGGGTGAAATGTATGATTCCCTAGATAATTTATCTACATGGCAGCAAATATCAGTGTTTAATTTCATGTGATTAGAGGTCGGTCAGAGTAACATGATGTTGAAGGAAAAGAACTGGAAACAAAGGCTTGTGAGGACAGCGTTCTTTTCCTTTTCACATGTATCATTTTGTTGATGTATTCTCCATCTTATTTATAATGTTGGAAGTGTACATGACAGTCCAAGCTTGGACTCTGTGAGCAGACTCATTGCAAGACCCCAGGGAAGTTATCTCCAACTTCAAGGTTTCTTTTACAATCTGGAAAAGATGTAAGATCTTTTACAAGTGAACCTTATTATAATAAGGAATCAAAACTTCCAAGTCCAGGTAGAATATGAGTGGAAGTTTCCAGCTTCCTAAACTGGGAAGAAGTGAAGGCCTACTCAGGAAAAGGGGATTTGGAATTGGGAGCTTTGAAGGCTGAGTAAAATATGTGAACTGGGGTGATGGGGTAGAGTGGTGTTACCAGGGAGGGGATGAGTCCGGGGAGCTTGGGAAGGTAGTTGGCTCTTGATCTCCCTAGGACCTTAGAAGTCTGTGGAGGAAGCTGGTGTGCACTTGAGGGTTGAGACAAAGCAATGATACTGTCAAGTGTGTGTTTTACAAAGGTTCTAAAAGTCTAAGGAATCCATCACAATTGCCATAATATTCACACACACACACACACACACACACACACACAATATGGAGGCTGACTGTTGAAGGTGCCATGATATTCAGTACAGAGGCTGACTCTCTTGTGTGACAATGAGACTATTTTTTTGTCTTTGTCTTAATGTTACCTTAACATGCAGTAAACAAAGTGATTAAAATATTTTACCTAACATTATTGTTAATGCAGGCTGAGCATCATTTTAAGTGAAGTATGTCACTATTATTTTAAGCAGTTCCACAAAATTTCACCCTGGAAAATATTCACAATGATGTAGTGAAACCTGACCATCAAATACCAGTGTGTAAAAATTCTCATAGTTAAAATCATAGAGCATTTATACTTTCAGGCGGAAATATATAAGGAATGGAGAGGTGATTCATTGGAAAGCTATTAGTTAGAACGTAGTTTTTAATTGGTAAGCAGTTGTATTTAAGTCATGACAGTGTTGGAGAGTGAGTGGAGAGTTTGAAATACAAAGCTTCATTTGGCAAAAGAAAGCAAATCATGGGAGCTCCTACTTACATTGGGGCAGATTTAATTGATGTTAAAAGCTCAGAAAAACACTAGGACTTAGGTAACTAAGTTTCGGGTAAATTTGGAGAGACTTTGATTTGTAATAACTTAAAATTCTGGAAGTATGCATGCCCTCATGCAAACATCCAAACATCACAGAAAATCATATGTGTTCAGCAGGCGAGAAAATACTGAATAGTTACAAAATAACACTGAATTCTTACCTAGGTAGATACAGAAAACATTTATTTTAAAATAGAGACACCATTTAAGTCCATATAAGGAAGACTGTTGGAAAAGTAATTTAAATTGTAAGTAGCTTTGTACTCCAAAATGGGAGATTCATTTGAAACTATGCTTTATTTCCTTTGGAAGCCAGACAACTAGTTTAATAGTGTACATATGAAACGCTAATTTGCCTTGTTAATTAGATGCAATTAAATTGAGGTTATTTTATACTTAATTGTCTGAAAATTACATGTGTTGCCATGCCTGTGTAATGAGAGGTAGGAACTAGGGAAGGTACATTGGAGAGCAGCGTGAAAGAATTTACAGCTTGGCTCCGTCTTTGCAGTGAACTTTTTGTGACAACCTGGAAGCCAGTCATCCCAGCTCTCCGGACTTCATTTGGAAATGAAAGAGACTGGAACAGATGGTTCCTACAGCTTCTTCCAAGGCAGATTCTATCAGTTTAAAATTCCACTTTGTCTTTACAAGGGATGCAATGTCATTTTATTCTGTAATTATGGTGTTACCTGAATGAACAAAACATTTAGAGAATAGGCACAGGACTAACTTAACAAATAAGAGGAAGGAATTGGAGGCTTAAAGAACCCTTATCCTGTGACAGGCTGTATAGCCGGCACCACTCCCCACTTGTGAGCTCACACCACCTGGAGAAGATCTGGTGTTATTATCTCTACCCTTACAAGTAAAGGGATGGAGTCATTAGTGGAGCAGGATTTGAACTCAAGGCTCTGAGCCAATCCATGGTGTGTAATTGTTGACATTAAGAGTTCCTTCAAAAATTAAAAACATAAAGGCCAATCATTTTTACCGCTGAGTGCAGGTTTTCCCTCAGCAGTCTGTGGGTATGCATCAGGAGGTTAAATGGGCATTCTATGGGTCAGCAGTCTGGATTTGAAATCAGAACATGGTGAAATGTACCTGGTGAATTCCAGCTTGGGGTGGGGGCTGTGTTGAAAACTTACTCAACTGCCCCAAGGTTATGAAAGGAGGGAATATTTGTTCTAGGGTCATTGTGAAATTTTTGTGGGAATGTGATCTCTGTGAGCTCTCACTGCATGTATACTAATACCTTGAAGTTGCGATTATTTTTAAGAGACTGTCGTGAAATAAAAAAAAACACGAAATAACTCAAATTATTGTGACAGTAAAATATTCCTGAAATATTTTCAAATGGTCCGTTAAACTCTTGATTGAAATGGTTTAGAAAACAGTGTAATAATGTACAAGGCTTCAACAGGTAACAAATGGAAACACCAATTAAGATCTTGGATATTTCTCATTCAGTGCAGCCAGTATGCTGCACCAATGAAGTGAACTGAACTCTCTGATGTGGGAAGGTCTCACTCTAAAAATAGCCCTGGGTGCCTGAATTACCCAATTTGAACTTTTGCCTATATCTCAGTAGCCAGGAAAGCACTGTTGACCCCTGCGCCTTGGGTCTATTTAAGAGACATCATGGGCATTTTGGGGGGATTGTTGATTTTAAGACGTTTTCCCCAAATCAGCAAATATTGGTGATCTGGGAAAGTTGGTGGTCTAGGCTTGGAGGCATTGCCAGTGAACAAAATAGTAAAAAGAGAGTCCTGGTCTTCAGGGAGTTTGCATTCTAATAGACAGGTTTAGAAATGTTTTCTGACAAATTCAGTCAGCTTGTTATATTTTTTCAAGGCGTTCAATGATTCCTACTTACACAGTGAATCTCTTAGCTCTAATGAGATTTAAAGAAACACTATAAGATTATTTAAATCACTACTGAAATATTCCACCGATTTAAACATGTGCATTTATACACACATATATATGTAAACATGTATGTATGTATGTACATATATATATACATATTATAGCATTATTTATTTTTAAATTTTTGGGGGGGTTGAGGGTGCAGAGAAGCATGAACCAGTTTCATCCCCCTCTCCCCCTCCACAAAAAAAGAAAAAAGAAATCAAATAATATTTAATACTTCAGTGCTGTCAGGCCCTGGCATGGGAATGAAAAACCATTTTTTATATTCAAATGACACATCACATTGTCATTTGAAACACACATGTATTATAAAATACATCTATGAGTGTGCCAACATGATTATTTTTGGAATTTATATTTTAATCTTATATGAATAAAGTAACTTTATTCATTTAATAAAGGATGGCTCCCACTTCCACTAAAGCATGCTGACCACAGTGTTTGACTGTGGCCACAGGGTGTAGATTTACTGGATCTCCTGAAGCATCCATTGAAGACTAAGAAAGAAAATTTTATCTTCTGCAAGATGGGACGTGCATACAGCCAAGTGAGGGGGAGTGAAAAGGATCAAAGTCTTGACTAGACTCAGTCTCAGTGGCCAGTCCATCAGTACGCTTCCCACTAAGTCTGTCTTGGTGTTTTCTGGTTTATTCTATGCTCTAGTTACAAAGACGTCTTGAAGCCATGGTCTGAATCTCCTGTCTGTTTTTACTCTTCCATGGCTGAGAAAGAGACTTTACTGTTGAACTGGGTTTTTGTCTGTGTGAGGAGTTAGTTTTCTTTGCCCATGTTCTGTTCGAAAGACTCTGAGAAAGAGGGCCCAGTGAAGGAGCTCTTGCTTCCACGTTGGAAGTGTAAGGAAGTTTCCTGGTGGGCCAGCTTGGATAAATATGGTGTAAAGAGAGAGCATATTCCTTTTTTTCCACTTACCCTTACCCCCATGGAAACCAAGTGAAAAGGAGCGGGGCAGAACTGGAGTGAAACTTTTCCCTGTCTTACAAAGCTGGTGTTGAAATTCTCTGTCTTGGGCCCTGGGCAGTGTCCCATGAGACAGTCGTGATGGCCAGCCCAACACTTTGTTAGATAGGTCATGGGAGTTCAGCTTTTAATTACCCATGGAGCAATCATCAAACTTTGTTTCTTCCCTTGGTTCTTACATTTGGGTTAGTCTCCATTCCTTAAAGCAGAGAGGAAAACCACAAGGTTATAAACATTCGGTTTATTTCCTTGTCATGTGTCAGAGTTTATTCTAGCAGTATAGAAATTTTGGAATAAAAAAGAGGATTTCAGATGGCAGCCCTGCTCTTGTGAAGATGTACTCATTAAACTTTACACTAGGGTTGGAGGGGCCACCACAAGGGATGGTTCTAAACCCTCACCCCAGCAGTTTATTGCTTGCCTCATTGTTGATTTTCAAAATGACTCAGGCCAGGTGACTGCACCTCTGTCATATTTTGTTGGTTTTTTCATCTGTGAAAGCAAAGCTTTGCTGGTACCACTGCTTTGCCTCCTGGGAATGGAGCAGGGTAATACAAGAGAATCAGAGGGGCTATTTTTAGAAGGCAAAGCAACACTAACTTTTGAGAATAAATCGGTTACAGGAGAAAAAAAAAATCCAACACACAGCAATATGTTTGTGACAAGAGTTAGCAGAACCTTCTTGAGGTAACTGATTATTATTGCCGTAGTTTATTACAGAATATGTGTTTTCAGAGAGATAATGATCAGCATCTCCATAGCTTCTGATAATGTCTCCTCATGGGTTTTAGTTGGTATAGATCATTACCACACAAGGGTAATAAAATATTGAGCTAGTTACAACTGTATTCAAGAAGTAAATAAGTAAATAAAGAACCCAAGGGAAAGAGAATGCATCCAAAGGCAATTGTTTTCAAATGTGTAATCTGTTTACTTGCTCAAATAACCTTAGTAATATGCATGATGAACTTGGTCCCATATTTAATCAAGTAGAGCCTTTAAAATGGGCCAAGTGGCTCAGAATATTCTAAATGACCTAAAAAAAAAAAAAACCACATAGCTCAACAGTATTGAATGTAACAAATAATTGGACATGAAATGTGGATGTTAGAGTTTTCTAATGGACAAACTCCAAATCTGTTAAGTCATCATTTGAGTTTCAGCTGTGTTTGGTGTTAAACCCAATGAAACCTGAGAATGGTCATTAACAGCTGGAAGAGTTTTATCATTTAGTGCATAAATACCATTAATTTATATTACCAAGAAATTGCCCTGACCACCCCTCCCCCCCTTTTTTTATTCTTAATGGGTGATACAAGAGGGGACAATTGAAGACAAGGAGAGGACATTTAAAAAAAATAATTACTGTGATTTTGAAACTGGCTAAGATTATATGAGCCCATCTTATAGCCATAAAAACTCCCTGTGTATCTGACACCATAGCCTTTGAACCAACTGCTTTGGGTTTAAGTTCCTTATGAGATTTTGATAATATTCCACATCACTGCAAAAAGGAAACGACTGTTCTTATTTGTATTTGACATGTAAGTGTCCCCGGAAAATGGGACGGAGTTGGGAGAGGGATAAAGAATAGGGACTTTTGGAATATGCACACAGTTTGAAGTTTAGTCCATGGAGGTTAGTTCCTAAAAACACCATGGAGGTGTTTTTTTCTAGTGTGTTAGAGTTTGTGTATGAGCCAGCTGTGTCTTGAGGGGTAGTAGAACATCTCGTAAGATCTTTATGTTCTTTCACTACAATACATTGTGCAGTAAATGTGGCTGAGGTGACTTACTGAGTGTCTAAAATGATGCTGACTAATGTCTTAAGTATAAGATCTGATTGATGTATTGACTTTGAGCTGCCAACTGGTGACAGGGTGTTTTGCAATATGTCTCTTATGATTCTAGAGATAAATAAGACCATTGGAGGCATCATTTAATCCCCAGCCATGGAAGAAATAATTTAGGACAGTTTACCCTGAACTGCTTGTATTTAGCTTCTACTTAAAGACCACTTTCTTTGAGAGGCCTCATGTACTTTGGACATCTCTCTTCAGCAGCAGCAATGTAGAATAAGTTTACCCATTGTCTGGTAGACATTCCTACAATTATCTTGATGATAATGGTCACCTTATTTACTCTCTTTTTTTCCCAGGCTAAATATTCCTACTTCCTGCAACTTGTAGGGTATTTTTATTTTTATTTGTCAGGGAGTGGGTTGTTCATGTTTGAAACTCGCTCCAGGCTGTTTTTTTTTTTAAATCAGACTTCAAAAAATAAGTTGCTTAATTCTATTTACTCATTAGAAGGGTAGCCCCTACTGGTTTAGAAATGTGTTATGGAAAGGGCCCAGCCATGCTTGTTGAGATTTTTATAGATAATTTATCTAGAGCAGAGGTACCTTGTACAATCATACAGTGCAAACTGATTTCAGCAAGTATAATTATGAAGATTCTGTTATATGTAAGATGCATGGGAGAATGAATTGCAATATAAATATGAACTGGTGGAAAATAGGGTGTTTCACTGCTTCCATCAAAACCTACAGAGAGGCTGAGGCGATACATTAAGGAGAGGTGCAAAGTAACCCTCAGAGGAGGGTGCAGGAGAGATTTCTTGGAAGAAGGGGATGCTTGAGTGGAGCCTCGACTTTGACAGGCATAAACACCGCAGCTCAGGGAGGTGTCAGCAGTCTGCTCAGGAAGGAAGGCCTCTGCTTGGAGGACAGCCACAAATGCCTATGCCAGCTGAAAAGAGAGAATGGAAGACAATTCTCTCAAAGTTTGCACTCTAGTACCCAAAACCATAGGAAGTGAGAGAGTGTGATCCTCATAACTTTACAGACACAGTTGAAAAAGATGAAATAAACAGGTGAACGAAATATATCTGGAAATTCCTATGCAGGGAATCTGATTGCATTTATAAATAGTGTTACAGGTAAAGACATTGGTTCTGTCTTGGGTTACTGGTAGTATATACTGTCTGTCCTAAAAATGGAGCTGTCTCAAAATGACCTCAGTCTTTAGGGTAAAGTGTGGCTGGTGGACCCATTGCTATCCACTCTTGTACCAATTAGGCCTGCCCCTTTATACTTCCTGCCTTTTGGGCATACTAATGACATGCTTAGTTTAAGGTATTGTCACTTTAAGATAGGGTGAATGATGTTTTTCTGCAATGTCTTTTTCTCTACTCCGTAAAAATGAGGGTACAGGATATTGGAAGTACTTCCCTGCATGTGCATTAGTTTTGCAACCTCCATATAGTACAGTATGATATGCAGCTATTTTGCATCTTTGCCTTGAAAAATATTCTTACTTAAACTCTCCACTACCTATAGTGTCTACTGGAAAACTAGTTTATATTTTTTCTCCCTAGATTGCTTATTAATCTATAAAATGAATAGCCAGGAAAATCCATATTTAAGCAGGTATGTATGTCATAGAATAATTGAATCTATGAGGAAAACTGATATACTAGCCTCATAATAGAGTTAATGATTATATATTACTAAAATAAGAGTTCTAGATTCCTAAATAGGTACTCTGATTTTGGATCTCTTAACGATCATGGAGACTATTATATTTTAACCTTCTTCACAGTTTTACTTTTTGAAGAACTGTACTTAGCATAGGGCAACAAGTAGTGTGTGTATCGTTAATTTTCAGGTTTCATTCAGTGCATGTGAGAATGCTGATGCTCAAGCATTAGATTTTTAGTAAATAAGTTATAATAAAATTTAGATTTTATTATATCTTAAAAGTATTAAAATCTATAAAATAAATTATAATTAAAAATTTACTGTTCTGAAATGTTAAGTGTAGCTGGTAGCTGACAAAGGAGGTGTGCTCTCACACATTGGCATGCTTCCTAACTGTGTTACCACTTGAAAATACATTAACAGCTTTCTAGAGCTGTAAGGCCTGAAAAAATGGTGACAGTACCTCATTCTGCCACCACTGAGGGGAGAGACAGAGTTCTTGGGACACTTGTAGTCCTCAGGACTGTCTAAGTCAAAGGTGCCTCAGTTTGACTTGCTACCCAGTTTCTAAAGGGAAAGTGAGAAATAAATTATCCTGCAAAATATCTTTTTATCTCCTGTCCATTTGTTCTTTTTCACATAATGAGAAAGCACCATGAGCCCGAAGAACTCAGTGTAATATTATGGTCTGTATTCCCAATTATATATTTATGCACAAGTTGATATATTTTATTGCTGCTATACTGGTCTTCCTATCTTAAGTCTGTGCTAAATTTATAGTGGTTTTAACTTCATTTATCCTGTTACTAGGATTATAAAACAGGAGAATTTTTAACCATCCCCTTTGTTCTTTCCAAGTGTCATCTTCAGCAATGAAATGCAAACCAGAGAGCAGGAGGTTTGAATAAAATTTTCACTGAGCCTAGACAGTATTTGGGCAGTCACTTGTAGTTTGTGGTGTGTTAATTACATACTAGTGACACAATTTGAAAGAGTAAGTAAAAATATGCACTCATAAAAAAGCACAAGAAATGTTTAGTGTAGACTTATTTAATAAAACAGGGATTGAGATGAGGGCACACATTGAAACTACTTGGTGAGGGATCCCTCAGGAAACAGGCAAACCATTGAAGGTCTTCCTTGGACTGGACACATTAGAATCCCCTTTACAATCAAGAGTGCCTTGACACTGTTGGGGAATTCAGAGTTATTTAAAAGTAGCTCTTTGTGGATATCTCCATCTGTATCTGGAGAGATGGCTCAGTGGTTAAGAGCACTCGTTCTCGCAGAGGACCTGGGTTCAGTTCCCACCACCCTCCTGGTGGCTCATAACCATAACCATCCATAAATCCAGTTCCAGGGCATCCAAATATCCTTTTCTGACCTGTGATCACTGGGTGCACGTTGTGCAGACAAAATGCTCATATGTGTAAAGAAAAATGAATCTTAAACTTTTTAAAAAGTTGTTGTGTCCATGCTAAGGAACTGAGGCATTTGGAATGATTATTTCTTAGAGTCCTCCAGGACTCACAGGAAGTCATTGCCCCTCTGAAGTACAGCAGTGGTAGGCACTAAAGTGTTAGAGGCAGGAGGATCAGAAGTTTAAGGTCATCTAGTCAGAGAGCTTGTCAATAACAACAAACAGCAGACTTCTTTACTAAGGAGTAGGTTGGGATGGTGGAAGTCAGAGAAGTAGTAACATGGTAGTTCTGGGTTGATTTTTAAATTCATTTACTTGTGTTATAATGAGTTTACATTTAAGTAATGTTGTTATATCTAGAACTCTAAATATGTTCAAATATATGTCTTAGATCAGCTTTAGGTTCACAGCAAATTGAGAAGACTAGAGAATTCTTATACACCTTATCTGTGTGTATCCTGCCTTCCCCCTTCAATCTTGTGTCAGGAAGGAAGACTTGCTACCATCCAAGTATAAGCCTTTCTCTTATACTGAGAAATTACTATTACTGAAGGTCATAGTGTACATCATGTGAAGCTCAAATGTCTATTGTCATGTCCTGTGGAACACCCCATAGTTGAAATGTTAGAGATGGTGGTTCAATGTGTATAATACTGATTTGTCACAAGAAGAGAAGCCATCATTTTTCTTGTAATTAACAATCTATCTCATTAATAAAATGAAATGAAACTATTTCAGTTTTTGTTTCATAATGATTATACAATACCTTATGGTCTTATTTTTAACCACTATTAACCTTAACCCACTGACTTGTAGAATTACACAGGGTTATCACAGTTATGGCTTGAAGTTAAATAGAAGGCTGGAAATTGAGGCTAAAGGAAACAAAATCAGTGAGTAAAAATTATAAGGTTATCATTTTTTTTTCTTTAAAATATTTGGTCAACCATTTTGTTGCTATCACCCAGGATAAGTTCAAGATTGAACAGATCTTAGGAGACCTTTGAAAAATTAGTTAAGAACATTAAGGCCTTAATAGGTGAACAGTTTTATGTTGTGCAGTGGGTATTTAATGAAAACAAAGTATTTCTTGTTTTTTGACTTCAAGGTTGGAGGTATGCAGTGTGGAAATATGCTTTCTCTTCTGCCTTGTGACAATTGTTAAAGGAATCCATATTAGAGATAGAAAGTGGGGCGTCAGGGGAGGATGGGAGAAGGCCGGCAACTTCGGTGGTTTCCACTTCAGATGCTTGAAAAAGATTCCTGGTGGAGAGTCGTATTTAGGGAAGCTCCCATTCAGGACTAAGCCGGGAAAGTGGTTCTTGGGTGGAGGTGAGCCCTGCGGGAGGGAGCCAATGTGGAGGGCAGGGCGTCAGATAGCCTGGCCCAGGACTGCAGACCCGGAGACGCGGGGCTGCGGTGGGAGCCTGAGCGCGCGCTCCCGCCTGCGCGCGCCCCCGCCCTGCCCGCAGCTGAACTTTGGCCCCTGGGCGGCCACCCGAAGGAGCTGACTGCGATGACGTCTCTGCTGCTGTCAGTGCACAACAGGAAATGCTCTCCGCCTCCCCCCTTCCTGCCGGGAGAAAGTGGGGCTCGCTGCTCCCGGCGCGGCCGGCGGAGACCTAGTTTCGGGGCCCACGCCTAGCACCCTGGTTGCGCAAGGGCTCAGGGTGCAGGAACTAGCAGGGACAGCCTGGGCGGAAAGCCAAGCCGGGGTGAGCACTGGGCACGGACCGCCCAGCCTGGGGACCCCGAGCATCCGGAGGGGTCCCTGAAAGGAGGCTCTGAGTGCTGAATAATGCTGACCTCACAGGGCCTATGCTGATTTTCTTGTTGCAAAGCCCTGACAGGAAACCTCCTCCTTAACCCTCCTTCTAAAGGCCACTTTTAAACTTTGTTGTGGAAATAGTGACATGGGCATCTAGAGCAAATCATAAACATAAAGCCTGATGACGACCCTGCAGGACAGGCTCCTTACTAGTAGCTACTTAAGTCGTTATTTAGGTAGAATGAGGTTTGCTTGAAAAATATGAGCCTTTTTGCAAACTTAAGGACAGTATGGCAGGAACCGTGGATTTTTTTTATCTTGAGTTGCAGATATTTTGCTGATTTACCCCTGCCTTAAAACAACTGAAAGCAAAGCAAATCACCTAGGCTTATTAATAAGAAATGTTTACATAATCTTTGAAGTTGCATTTTAGAATGATAGTCAGTATTGCAATCTATAATTTAGTGCTACGAATGCCAGTGTCGCACATGCTTGCAAACACGACAAAGGGAAGAGCCATCAGCTAAGTAGGCATTGTAATTATTTCCGTGGTTGACTCATGAATAGGTTTTGTAATGGTAGATTGTTCTTCTGGCCACACAGCCAAAATGCCAAAGTTCATTGGGAGGTCTGCTGAGGTTTCTTCTATCAAACACTTGACAGAGTTTTAGTTAAATGAAAATAGTGTGCAGTAGTTTCTAGTAAACTTGAAAATATTGTGGAGCCCACGCACTGTTTACTCTTTATGTCCTGTGTCTTCTAATAGCTTTTGGAAGTGTGGCTTAAGTGTCCCCATGTGATTACTCGACGTGTGTAAAATAATATGTCATTAGCCTTGGGAACCTGTCAGCTGATTTATGCAGTGAGGAACTTGAAGGCTATTTGAGTAGATTTTTTTAAATAAGACCTATAGATCTTGAAATCATGTCTTTTTTTTGGGGGGAGGGGGAGCTTTTTTTTCTTTTGCTCTTTGACAGAATATCGAAGACTGCCTAGGGAAATAGACTTGGAACATAAAAACCAGGGGAAGTTGGAGTTGAGGGGAGCAGACGTTGATGTGTAGACATCATTACTACATACTAACATATGTCATCCAAACATAGAGCCTAAAGAATGGTTGGCAAGGTCGCTACCACTGAGCTGCACCCATGGCGCACTCTTAACTGTTAAACAGATTCAAGAGCAAACAGGATGATAAGAATTAAAACGTCTTGTAGAATTGAAGAGTGTTCTGTGAGTGAAAGATTAATTTTGGGAGGTGATTTTCTTGTCTTTGTACCTACCTAGGGAGAAGGTACACTGGGTATCATGAAAACTGTTTACATACATGTCAGTTTCATCCCTGAGGTCACATTATGTGTGAGTCCACTGTACTCTGCTCTCTACGATTTAACTGCTTCTAAATCCAGCTTGTCCATTTATAACATTAGCATTATGAAAGTATTTAGTTACTAGTACGTTTATGAGGATCAATTACTCCAGATTTGTATTAACAATAATCCCCAGTTTTTAATGCCAGCTTATTTTGGAGATGTTAAGTAGAATCCTCAGACATATTAATTGGGTCTCATGATCACCAGGAGAGTAACATACAGTTGTATAAAAACCATTGTATGAGGGGCACTTCTGGATGATACTGGATTTGAATTTTTGTAATATTAACCCAAACTCAACACTTGATCTATTTTTGTGGCTCAAACACACGTGCTTTACTTTACACATGAATTGGATATACCTAGTTTGGAGCGAATACTGTCTACACTGCAAAAAGGTCACATGCTTTCATAAAGCCTACGCTAGAGCTCTCGTGAGAATAGTAGAAAATGTCTTTTCAACTCTCAGCTGGGAAGTTGGATTCTTGGAGGGAAATCCTCAAAAAAAAAATCTTCCAAAGAACTTATATATTTTAAGTGATATATTGAAACACTTTTATTTACTTACACAAAGGATTTCCTGTCCACTGTGTACCTTTCCCAATGAACCTTGCAATCAAAGGCTGAGCTTGCTTGTCCTAGCCGTTCTCCAGGGCTTAGAGCTGAGCCTTGCCCTGAGCTCTTACTCCACGCACAGATGCTGAAAGGACCAGTGGAGGAAAATGTCCTGGTCATCTCTCAGATTTCAGATGTGTTTTACATTCCTGGCCACCCCTGAGGATTTTCTTTGTCAAGGGCTTTAAATTCAGTGACAAAAGAAAGCTCATGAGGCTTCTGAAAATGAAATGTAAGCGTAGCAGATACGCAATAAATAATTATTAAATTGAAGCATCGAAAGGCACAGGACGCTTGGCAGTCCTGCAGGCCTGGTGCGCTGTTTACTGCTTTAGTCGTTTACAGACTGCTTTTCATCTAATGAGAGTCGTTTTTAATAAAATCACATTGCCCTATTGATTTACAAGAGGAGACATTGGGGGGGAGGCGGTGTTGGTGGCAAGGAGTCCACTTTGAATGATTCTCACTAGTGCTTAACCCTTAGACTTACTTAACAGTCTGAGATCTGAAGTGCCTTTAAGAGTTTAAACATGTTTGGTGGTGGTGGCACACGCCTTTAATCCAGGAAGAGGTAGTTAGTTGGATCTCTGAGTTCAAGGCCAGCCTGGTCTACAGAGGAGTTCCAGGACAGTCAGGACTATCCAAAGACAACCTGTCCCGAAAAACAAACAAACAAGCAAAGAAATCAGAAAAAAAAAAGTTGAAACATGATGTACATTTGACTTTTCATCTGTAACATGATTGTTGCATGTTGATGCTGCGTTTAAGTTTTTCTGGGAATCAGGATAGAGGATTAAACATTGCTGACTGTTCTTCCAGTGCCTAGTAAAGTGCTTAGTAGGGCAGGTTTCTTCTGTATGCCACCCGTACAATCACAATGCATTGAGATCAGAAGGGCCCCGAGTTTGATTCAATCCCCTGTTGTGTTAGCCTTGGGTTTCTAAGTTTTAAACAATGACCTGTGTATATTCATTTTATCTTGGCCCTGCCAACCATGTAGCTGATCTTGATTCTCTGTCCGTGTCTATGACAAAATGAGTTTCTGGCCTATAAAAGTCAGAAATGTAAATCCAGAAAACGTTGGTTTTGATTGTGAGATTTACACTTTCTGTTTTGCTGAGGTGCAGTGAAATGAAAACTAGGCTGTTGGAGATCTGAGTTGTAAGGCTCCTCAGCGTCAGTGTATTTGGAGTTGGATATGCACACTCTTAAAGAGTTGTTAGGGGACCCACTTGAGGACCAAGCAGCCTGTCAGCTCCATATGTGTAGTGAGCCTAGAACCAGACCATGCATGCTCTTTGGCTGGTGGTTCAGTCTCTGTGAGGCCCTATAGGAAGTCCATAATTTTTAGTGAGAGCAGCATTGTTGCCTAATCAGATTCAAAGTGGGAAGAAAGACAGTGCTTGGGCAGGAGAGTGTGTTGCTGAGCTGGACTGCCTTGCATTGAATGCTGCCTGGTTAGTTCTCCTTGCGTGATTTTGGGCAGGTGATTATGTCCTTTTACTTAGCTTCAGTTTCCTGATCTGTAACATAGGCAAACTCCTAAATAAAACCCATCAGCATTAAATAAATTGAAGTCCTTGGGATTTAAAAAGCACTCAGTTAAGGTGAGAAAACAAGATTAGACCATTCTGGATTTTATTATTATAAAAGGTTTAAAAAGATTCATTTGTGTGTGGATTCTATTATTATAAAAGGTTTAAAAAGATTTATTTGTGTGTGTGTGTGTGTGTGTGTGTGTGTGTGTGTAATTTTTTCAATTTAAATATAGGATCCCACACAGGTGACGTTGGCCTCGAGCTCCTTGTGTAGTGGAAGCTGACATTAAATTCCTGGTCCTATGGCTTCCACCAATGGAGTCCTGGGATTCTGAATTCTGGATGGTTTTTATCAGTATTTATCCAATCCCAAATGAGATCGTACATCATTGCTCTCAGAAACATGATGGTTGAGTGAATGAACTGACTTGCATGTAAGAGTAAGAATATTATGGAGTTGAAGCAAAAGTAGAGGGAAGCTGAGGGAGATAAAGGAGCCTAGAAAGAATCCTCTCCCCTTCCCTGAGGGTGTGATGGAAATGGCTGCCGCATGGCGGACATCCAGATAGTGTGGTAAGGAACAAGCATGGGAGGAGGGGGAGTTAGCTGAGTGGAAAGGACAGGCGGAAGATCATGATAGTTGGAGTTGCCAGCTGAGGCCAGATCATGAAGATGTGAGCATAAGGAACATGAGAAACTTACCCTTGAAACCATCAGAGCTAAAGTTTCCCAGGAAAGTCTGAGCCTCCATGACAAGGATACTACGGAGAGTCCAGGTCCATTTAAGCATTGAAAGGGACTCAGTGTTTGGGAGATGGCTTGCATTGATTTATTTATTTTTCTTATAATCTGTCATTTCCTGTTTAGTGTGAATGATTGTTTATGCCCTGTCTCTTGGTAGGTTATATGGTGACATTTAAACTCTCTAAGTCTAAAGAGGATAGACTTCTAGAATTCCCAAAGGAAGCTTTACAATCCTTTCTTCTCAGTGTTTCCTTGTAGGCCCCAACCACCCGTTAGTGACCTGTTCATGGCCCTGCTTACTTACTATCTTCAGTCGGAATGGGACCATATTACCTGTTTATCATTGTCATTTCAGAACTCCTTGGGGACACTTTTTGTGTTTGTTTTATGTTTAGTTACCTTATACCTTAAATTGCTTGTAGTATCAGGAAGGCTGTTCATTGCCTTAGTTTATAGACAGATAAATTAAGTTTCTTAGCAAAAGTCACACAGCCTGTGCATTTTAAGAATTGAGTTTAAGGCCAAGTAGTATGAATTTAAGACTAGGTTTCCTTTTCTGTGACTGTACCATTTGCCTTCTTATCGTTCTGCTGTGTCAGTGGGTGAAGCAATACCTGAATTATGGAGATAGAGAAGGATTAATAGTGACTTTAAGCAGAATAGAAAATGTGAGTTTAAAAAATGGTCTTCCTGTTGATGACAATGCCCTTTTTATATATATAAAGAAGTTTCTCTTTCTGTTACCACAAATAATCTAACTCCTTACCAACATTGCTTGATATATCAGATGCATTGGTATTGGTCATAAAGTCTTGGTTGATGAGGCTGGTACTGGTACTACAGCTGATTATCTGGATGATAGGAGAGTAGATCACCATTGGTATTGCCAGGAAGTAAAACTGTGAGCCACTTAGCTTGTGATGCAGGACTTAGCCAATGTTAGTCCTGAATGCCTTGACCTTTGGAAGCCAGGTCTTGGGAGATGCCAAGATAACTAAATGACAAATAAGTATCTTAAAAGACAGAAAGGATGTTATTCTTTTTCTTATGTTTGTTTATTACTTCAGGTTAATCTCTATCACAGTACCCTCTTTCAACCCCTCCCAGGCCCACCCTCCCACCCTCTACACCCTATCCCTTCCATCCCACTCCTCTGGAGTGGAGTGTCCCTACATATCTGTCCCCCCTGCCCCCCCGCTCCAGTTCAGTAGTCATATGAGGGCCAAGAGCCTCCTCATACACTGGGGGCCTACAAGACAGCACCACTAGGGCAAAGTGTCTCACTGACAAGAAACAAAGTCTATGTTCCTGTTCCCTTTGGTGCATTGGTTGTAGTATAGTTATCCTCTACTATATGGCTAAAATACGATTATAAGTGAATAGACGCCATGTGCATCTTTCTGAGTCTGGGTTAGCTCACTCAGGATGAGCTTCTCTAGTTCCATGCATTTGGCTGCAAATTGCATGATTTCATTGTTTCTGATAGCTGAGTAGTAGTATTCCATTATGTAGATGTACCACAGTTTTTTTTTTTTATCCATTTCTCGGTTGAGGGACATCTGGGTTGTTCCCGGTTTCTATCTATTACAAATAAGGCTGCTATGAACATAGATGAGGAAACTTCCTTGTGGTTTGGTGAGGAGTCATTTGGATGTATACCCAGAAGTGGTATGGCTGGGTCTTGAGGTAGAGCTATTTCAAGTTTTCTAAGATATTGCCAGACTGATTTACATAGTGGTTGTACAAGCTTGCACTCCCACCAACACTGGAGGATATTATTCTTAATGTCTGTTGTTTTCTTTTTGGCTGTAACTCTGGCCTTCTGTATCAGTTATATAAAATAGGGCTCAGAGAAGAGTTGTGTTTTCACAATGGTCAATAACTTGACATTGTAGAACTAATTTTCTATTAAAGAAGTACTTTTTAAAAAAAGTTATTTTACGTTCCAGGACTTAGCAGTGTCCTTAGAAAGCTTTGTGTACACACCCAGAATAGGGTGCTGTTTTTTTTTTTTTTTTTTTTTTTTCGAGACAGGGTTTCTCTGTGTAGCCCTGGCTGTCCTGGACTCACTTTGCAGACCAGGCTGGCCTTGAACTCACATAGATCCACCTGCTTCTACTTCCCAAGTGCTAGAATTAAAGGCGGCCTGTGCCACCAAACCCAGCAAACAGGGTGTTTTTAATCCTATTGTTAGGTTATTTCAATAGGTATTTCCTACAGACCTGTCTGTCTCCTTTGAGGACATGGATTCTTCGCACCTGAACACCAGTCACTCCTGTGGAATAGTAGATTCATTTACAATTTATTGATATGACTCGAGAGTAGTAAGTATGGCTAAGTGTGTAAGAAACAGGAGAGTCATGTCAGGTGTAAATACACAACATGTCTTTATTTTTAATCAACTAAAGTTACAGTTGCCAATATTTTAAATATAACTTTACTAAGCTTACATAGTTAGTGTGTATTACATCTTAGTTCCCAGAGCTCAATGGAATTTAACATAGAGTTTATGTTGTAGTTGACTAAAAAAGAGAATATTTATAAAAGTGGGCCTTTGAATGATGGGGAGCTGTTCGTAGTGTCTGCTGCACTGGGGCATGAGTTTCACAATGAGCAATTTGATCTGCAAAAATAGGCCTGGATATGAGATGGCTGTGGACCTAGATTTGCATGGAAGGTATTTGTGGGCACTTCCTGGTGTAAGTCTCAGCTTGGGAGGTGACATCTAAGTAAGATGCAGTTTTTAATTTTTAAGACATAGCAATGAATCAAGGACTAGGATGGATAAATCTCTGAACCTGGTGAAGGAGAAAACCCTTCTGGGAAGAGTATAGATGATTTTGTATTTTTACATAAACAAATCATATGCAGGAATAGTCTTTACTAATTTTGCTTTCCTTACTTTTTTTCTTTTTTTTTTTTTAACTTTGGTCTGATTTAAAAAGAAGGTTGGAGTGACTCACCTCGTAGGTACTTACAGCCTTTACAGGTTTGTTTTGTTTTAATATAGCTTCAATATATGAAAAAAATACATTGAACACAATGACATTAAAAGGGCAATATGAGCCACTGAAAGTGTCATTAAGCTAGAGTGACAGGATAGAGAGACAGAAACCTATAATTGATCAAGATGCTTACATCAAAGAACAGAGGGTGGGTGTGGCGGCACACACCTTTGAAGCAGAGGCAGGTGGGTTCCTATGAGTTCTAGGCCAACCTGCTCTACATAGTGAGTTCCAGGACTCCATAATCAGACTCTGTTCAAAACAAACAAACAAACAAACAAACAACCTAAATTGACAGCTGAAAAGTAATCTGCTGGGCATTATGTACTATGAAGCAATGCATAAATATAACTATTGGTATCTATGCAGTGGCAATGGTTTAATCTGAGACTTTAGGCTCTCCCAGTTGGCTGCCTTTATGCCCTCATCATGAATGATCAAAGCCCATATGTTCTTTTTTTCTTTTTAAATAAATAGTTTGGGCATAGGAAGATACATTTATATAGCTTGAGACTCTTTCTTTCATTTCCTCTTGTATTTGTGTAAATTATTATGAACGTGTTAGTTCCCTAAAATTGAGAGAACATTCTGTTGTTTGCTGGTGAATAAGAAGTTGTTAGAGAGTGGTCTATTTTTACAGCTGTGCTTCTGGGTATCACGTTCTCAAGAGGTCAGCTGGGCATGACCTCATGGGGATGAGACAATTCTGAAAGAACCACAGGCCTGCAGAGTTGCAGAGTAAATCCACAATGTCTGAGTCCTGAGACAACTCTGCTCTTAATGCTGCCATAGGTTTCTCTTAGCAGCACGTATATTAAGTACTGAATCCAAAGATAAGAGGATCCTTGCTCCCCAGGATATAAGTCCCAGGAGGAGGCAGCTAGAAGGAGGCACCATGCGCTCCCATGAAGACTCTCCATGCTGTTTCAGGGCTAAATCTGAGCTCATTGAACCACAACTAAATAGGAAGGCCCAGAGGAGGGGGTGAAGGAAACAGGTATTGAGAAGGGAAGTGCTGAGACTGGTGGAAGTTTCACTTCAGCCCTGACATTGTTCTTCTTAAAATTGTAGGAAACATCATGGTTTTGTGAGTTCATGAAGCTACATGAGAAGAATTTGCTTATTGGCCACACAGATGTTAATATTTGGGAATGTGGCTTAGCTTTGCTGTCACTTCCTTTTATCAAGGTTTGGGGCACAAGTATGCTGATATTTGTATTGCTGGGCCCAAATGTTCTTTGAAGTTGTTTCTATGGTTTTTAGCATGCTAATATACTCATGCGTGCAACATCCTTTGCATCCACCGTGTGCACAGCTTTCCTCTGGTCGTTCACAAGCCTTGCTTCTTGCAGAGGTTGCTTTTGTGGTTACTTTCCTGATTACAGCACCAACGTCTACACACAGAAAAACTTCCAGTTGGGTTGGAGAAAGTAATTGCTTCATTTTGGTGACATAATAGCCCCATTTTTGTTTATTAAGGACACTCTGTTTTTTCATGTCAAGAAGATTAATAGTTCTAGAGGAGAAAGAATGATACAACTAATAGTAGCACATCATACAGAAAACTGTTACTTTTTGACTTTCACTTATGTATCTAGATTATTAGTATAAGAGTAGGAAAAATAATTGACTAATCAAGTTGAAGTTTTGAAATAATGATGTAAGTTAATAGCTGTTTATGGCTATATAATTATTAACAATACTGTATTGGTGAAGACAATTAAATCTAGTTGAATTACATAAAACTACTGTAAACAACATTTATTGTATATTCATTGATCTATGGTACAGACTTGTAGAAAATTAAAAGCATGCTGTATACATCTTTCTAAGGAGGGAATTTGCATTACAATGTAGACAATTAGAATGCAGTGTCTTCTTCAGATACATTTACTTACTATTCCTTAAGTTATTTACAAGTGTTTGTGGAGCGTCTTTCCTGTGCTAGGCACTGATTTAAGAGTTGCGCATGTAACAGGACAAGATAAGCCTGGCTCTGGTTCCAACACATGCCAGGGATACCATCTCTATTATTTCTTACAAGTTACGCTGAAGCCCTGTGATGGGAGTGGATAGTGTTCGGACAGAGAATTAAGGACAGTTTGACAAAGTAAGAGTGAAACGAGCTGGCAGTTGCATCAGGTTGAGGGAAATGCTTGGGCACCAACCCTGTGATGGAGTGGAATTACAGATGAAAGACATAAACATGACTAGGCGTAGAGCATCTGGGGCTAAGGTGGTGAAGCTGGGAAATTTGACTGGATTGGTTGGTTGATCCTGGCCTCATAAACCCATATTAGGATTTTGGTCTTTTCCCTAAAATAAATGGAGAGCCCTAGAAGTTGTCTAGACATGGAATGAAGGGATCATATTTGCATTTTGACATTTTTCTAGGTATAGGGCATGAGGAGTGTTTTAGAACGAATTATAGAACTTATCAAGGCCTTTGGGACCCAGTGGCTGGATTACTACACTGGATTAATGTACTGTGATAACCTAACTGGAGTGGTAGAGGGGGAGAATAGAGCAAGGTGGGAAGAGAGGAGAAATTCGAGTGTTTTCTAGAAGGAGAGTCTCACCGGACTTGATGGTGGGTTGGAAACAGAGAGAAACAGTCCTGATTGCACCCTAGGTAAGCGACTATTGCATTGGGAGAGGTAGAGGTGCCATTCATTGGGATAGAGCAAAGAAGGCAAAGGAGGCCTAAGAATGTCTTGGCTTTTGGCTTTGGCTTTGCTGAGTTTGAGGTGACTTTTGAATGACTGAGTGGGCAAGTAGTCCAGTGTCAAGTGACCATGCTGAATCTGTAGGTGCAGAGGAGAGGCTGGATTGAGATAGAAGCATGGGAGCCAGCAGCCCACTGATGGGGGCAAATGGGAATGCAAGAGGGGGTGTGGGGCTGTCCCTGAGACACTCTGGCTTTAAAGCTGAGTATGAGCTGAGGTCAGAAGACAAATTAGGCAGCTCTGGCTAGAAAAGTGTCCTGGTCCTTAACTGAGCAGAGCTGTGCATTTGTTTACTAACGCTGCTGTGATTAAGTGCCTCAGACAAGGAGACTGGAACAATAGGCTCCCTCTGGCTTCCTCAGGGGTCTGAACATATGAAGTCAGACTGTCAGCAGCCCTGAGGCCCTCTGAGGGCTTGGAGGAAGGATGTATTCAAGAGCTTTCTCTCAGCTTCTGGTGACAGCTGGCAATCATGGGCATGCCCTGGCTTGTCATCACTCCAATTTCTGCCCCTCTCCTCACACAGCATTCTCTCTGTGGGTCTCTGTCTTCTTCTCAGGATGCCAGATATGCTGGGTTAACAGCCAACCTCACTCCAGTATAACATCAACTTAACTAATTGCATTTGTAATGACTATTTCTCAAGTAAGGACACATTCTGGGGGTACTGGGCTCAGGGTGTGTGTGTGTGTGTGTGTGTGTGTGTGTGTGTGTGTGTGTGTGTGTAGATACAGCTCATTGTATATTAGGAGGATTCAAAACTCAGTTTTGAGAAGATTTCTTATGTAAGGCCTTGTGTTGCATGTAGCTTCAATAGAGGCACAGTTACTATTCTTTCACAGTATTATTCTGCCCAGCAAGGTTCAAATCAAGTGTAACGTATAGCAACAAGAAGACAAAATGGGGGAGAATAAGAATAAAAATTTTCTTTCCTTTCTTTTCTTCTTCTCCTCCTCTTCTGTCTTCACAGAGGTCAAAGTTCATACGGTGCCTCGATGGATATGGCTTAGGGCTTAAATTTCTGGATAGTGGAGGTAAAAAGGTATGGTTGGAGGAGAAAATTCATTGGGTCATCAGTTATCTTCTGAAACATTTCAGTGCAGCAGGCAGGGGATGTGTGCCAAGGGCTGGGGATGCGGCATGTTTGGATTAGGCATCCAGCCTTCCTATGGCCATGTCTACATCTGCCACCATCTTTTTATCAGAGACTGGGTCTCTGAAGAGTTTTCCAGGCTGGCTTCAAATTCTTGTGCTTCAGGGATTCTCCTCCTGTAACCTCAAGAGTAGTGAGGACTTTATGTATACGCTACCACTGTGCCCTATGTCAACCGGCATTTTAATGCACAATTTATGAGTAAAAATACGAAGACTATCCCTTATGATTTGTGTCCATTTTCACAGTCATTAGGTTAATAATAATAATAACAACAACTAATAGTAATTGAGCATCTTATTCAAGGATGGCTATTTTAAATACTTTACCTACATTTACAAATATAATTTTGCTAAAACTGTATGATGTATAATGTCTCCCGTATTTCATAGGTGCTGAAGTACCATCAAAGGTGATGTTTGATGTAGCTCTAATAAGGAAGCACAAGGCTTGTGATTAATTGAAAGGAGCCATTGATAGTAAGATACATGTTAATTTCAGAAATGTGATATATAGAAAAATATATGTCTTACAATAGGTGGGGTGAGCAGCCTATGTTCAGTGGTATCAAACCAGAGCAGATAGCTGAAACACACTTAGATGTGCTACATGTCATTTTATGTAACATAATAATCACAGGATTCCTTATGGTTTCTCAAACATACTTAGTGTTATTTTTCCCTCCTTTCTCCTTCTGTTTCTGAATTGACTTCCCTCCCACTCCTCAATTAACACCCCCCCTCCGCCCCCATACACACATCATAGTCCCTTGTTACTTTCCTCATCTCTGTGATTACTCCAGGTGTAAGAGCCAGAGGACCAGGAAATCTGCTGTGACATTTCACAGAAGTGACAGGGAAGCTTCACCATGATAACCTTAACAGTATGGCTCCCTAAACAAGACTTGAGCAAGTGCAATATTAATAGACATGCTAACATGGGAGAGTGAAATCTCACAGGCAAAGAACTACAGGCAGCCATACAATGCTGAGAGCAGGAGAGATAGCCTTCCGTAGGGATGAGTCCCCTGATTTGTTATCCAGTACCAATTGGTCATCCCTGAAATCATATACATACAAATAATGCTAACTGGACCGTGCAGGTTGTATTCGTATATTGATACTTGTCGATATGTGATGATTACAAATTGAAGAAGGCCATAGTTTGAGAGGGACAGGGACATCGGAGGCATCGGAGGGAGCAAAGAACAGAGAGGAAAGGATGTGATCATATTTTAATTCTGAAAAGTAAAATCGTAGCTGTTGAAAGCAAGATCATGTTTCAGGGCTCTAATCTGACCAGCTTTGGGGGTACAGTGCAGTAGTATGTGCAGGTGGGAATTGCACTGGTGAGTGGGGCTCCTGGGCGACTTTGAAGGCTCCTTCGAGCAGCCAGTGGTGTTTACAATGAAGAAGGGGCTGTGAGTAAGCCAAGAGATGCAGGTGTAGGAGGGGATGGGGCAAGAGTGGGTGACTTCTTGTGGAAAATGAGGTGTCTTCAGCCCCGTTCTAGGTTTCACTTCCTCTGGAGGCTGCACTCAGCCCCCTACACCCAAATCTTTATCTTCAATCTCTCAGTTGTCATCAGAGTTGCTGTCACTGCATTGCTTTGGTTTTATTTCCTGTGAAGTTCCCTTCTAATGTCTAAGGTGACCCTGTAGGTATCTCTAGCTTAAAGGTTTGTGGGAAACTGCTATGTGGACAGTTAAACACGGGAAAGTTCTCTACGCTGGGCTGAATCAACAGTAAGGGGTGAGGGATCAGCTCGTTCTTCTGTTTTAACACTTTCCGTCTGGCAGCTGATAAGGGTTTTCCCCTCTCTGTGTTTAAAACTCAGATACTTGCTCATATTTCAGGTACTTTGGATCTATCCCATTGATATTACCAGAGGAATTTTCTGTTTCTGTGGTCTAGAAGAAGCTCTCTCAGAGGGAAAGTCTTGTCATCTGAATCTTCAGGCTTAAGGTTTGGGGATGATGTAACTGTCTGATTGAGAATCAGATTGAAAACTGTCCTAAGCGATGGACTTGGGTCTCTGAGGGCACTGTGAGCACTGCTATTTCCAACCTGCAGGGTAAGGGACAATTGCCATGTCATGGGTAACAGGACCCTACGCTTCTGATTGACATGGGTTAAGTACATTTTCAGTCTCGATTCTGAAATAACTTGATTGCTTCTTCCTTAGACAGGAAGACCAACCAGCCAGTGTTTCCATCTAAGCAGTTGCCCTGTTTAATGGTCACCGAGCTTTGCAGTATCACCTGGGTCTCTCCAGTCTGCAGCATCCAGGCTTCTTGTGGCCCAGTATAGCTGTGAATGCAACTCGGCACAAAACTGGAGCATGACTTTTGCTGGCTTGAATTTTGTCAACTTGACAAACTGGAGTCACTTGGGAAGAGGGAACTTCAACTGAGGGATTATCTCCATCACACTGGCATATGGGTTTGTTTGTGAGATAGTTTCTGAATTGCTAATGTCAGAGGCCCAGACCACTGTTGGTGGTGCCCTCCCTAGGCCTGGACAAGCTGGAGGAAGTGAACCAGTAAGCAACATCCCTCCAAGGTTTCTGCTTCAGTTCCTGACTCTAGGTCCCTGCTTGAATTCTTGCCCTGTCTTCGCTCCGTAATAGACTAGGATGTAGAAGTCTAAGTAAAAATATACGTTTTCTTCCCCAAGTTACGTTTGTTTGTTTGGTCAAAACGTTTATGACAGTAGCAGAAAGCAAACTAGGACTGTGTGTTTGTGTTAACTAAATTGCAGTGTTCTTGAGAACAGTCTTTATGGATGACTTCATCATGTGACAATATCTATTGTTTAGGACAGCTTTGTTTTATATCTATATTTTTATTCTGTAGGTTGTCCCAGCACAGACTCTGACTCGTAATTATTGACTCTATAATGTACTCATGAAGGAACTCACTGTTTTTGGGAGCATGTGCTCAAATATGCCTCCACTGGCCATCCAGAACTAACTGTTGCAAGGTAAAGCAGTGTGCACGCCTATGAATGTGGATGAGAATGACCACAGAAAGAGAACTCTCATGACATAGAGGGACTAAGGAATTTCTCAGGAGAAAGACATGTTTTTCTTAGAGCGGTTTGGGAAGGATTCGTGGAAGGGTACAAAGTACATCTTTAGATAGAAACAAAAATCATTGTATATGTTCGGATCTGTAGTTGCATTTCCAGAACGGAAGACACTTCACAGCATTGCTCCTCAGACACCTTTCTGTGATGATCGACATAGCCCACATCTGTTCTGGCTGGGAAGGGAACCACTGACCCTTTCTAGGGCATTTAAATATGATTATTACTGGATTTGAGGAACAATATTTTAAATTTTATTCAGTAGTGTTTCTAGTTTAAAATATAAAGTCACATAGTATTGGTGACTATCATATTGGATTACATAGCCAGATGAGAGACATGCAAAGGACTAAGCCACTATTACGAATTTGGATAATTCTCTTGATCATAAGTCATAGGTATTTTGACTGGCTTTTCAGTATAGTTTGCTACAAATGCTGTCATGGAAACATCCATACAAACCGATATAAAAATGCAGTAAGTGGTTAAGAAATGATTCATGGTCAGTTAGGGGCATCTTCTACCTTTGTACACACAAACCTCCGTGAGCATACACAAATAGGCAAGCCTGCTTATGATAGTATGAGTGTGGAAGCACACGTGTCAAAGCACTTTCTCAAGTCTTCCCTTGGATTCTTGTTATGGAGAAAGGGATAAATAGGATGGGTTTGGATGCTTTTCTGTTTGGAAGGAATGAGGGTGAATTACTGCTTCTATTGGGGGATAAATTCAGATGAGCAGAGTTCACACTAGAAGGTAATTCCCATTCCTGATCTACAATGACTTACTTAGGGGTTTCAAGTGAATATTAGTTTCTTTGCTGTAGACTGGGGGGGGGGGGGGGAACAGTACTGCCTGCTTGCTTCAAAGGATAATGTATATTTATAAAACTTCTTTTTAGGGTGTTCTGTCTAAGCCAGTATCTTAGCTCTTTATGATCCTGCAGGACACTTCATTTTTATTTTGTGTTGACTGTGGTACCAAGAGACATGACTATACATATTTTCTCCTTGATCTTCAATGTCCTCTGGCAGTCTTCATATCTCTTCAAGACCTACTTGAAAATCTCTCTTTAAATTCTGCTCAAGTCTCGCCTGGGAAACTTTTCTGAGTCCTAACCGCACTCTGCCAGGTTCTGACTGTGCCCCCCTCAGAGTGTATGTACCCACCATGCCCTGGAATACCCTGAAATGTGGCTTCAAGATGCTTTTAAGTTTTTTTTTTTTTCTTATGCCTTTGCTTTGTGTTGCGCTCATTAGAAGTGGAAGCTCCCTGGGCAGAGGCTGACTTTGATCTTTATTTTCTTGAGTTTTTCAGAATTAATTTTATCCAGTAGCTTGCAGAGACTGGCCTTCTGTGAAGGCTGCAAGGTAATAGTTAAGTAGAGGACATGAAGTTTCAGGGCTTAGACGGGCAGTTTTAGGAAGTGCTGCACGGCTGTTTAGGTCAGAGGTTTTGAGCTGTGTTATGACCAGTAGTCTCTAGAGGTACTTTTAGGATTTAGGTCCTATAGGTTCATTAACGGTTCATTAACACGGGTGATCTAGTGGGTCCGAGATGGGATGCAAGAACCCTGAATTTTAAGAAGTAAACGGGGTAATGTGGATACAGCTGCTCTGAGGACTGTTCTTTGAGAAGTTAGGATAACAAGTCTCTATTATACCCCTGAGTGGCTTTTGGTGGTCAGGAACATTGATGTTAAGACTACAGCGACCTCTTCCTTCTTCTCCCCTTCCTCCTTTTCTTCTTCCTCTTCCTCTTCCTTCTCGTCCTCTTCTTCCTGTCTTCTTCTTCCTCCTCCTCCTCCTCCTCTTCCTCAAACGAGGTAGGAGAAGAGGTGGAGGATTTGTAGGAGAAACATCTGTTTTACTGGGCATGGTGCTGCATGCCTGTGTTCTCAGCACTAGGGAGGTAGAGGTAGGAGAATTAAAATTTCAAGGCCAGTTTTTAGCTTTATAGGGAGTTTGAGACCAGCCTGGGGCACATGATAATCTGTCTCAGAAAAACCCAAACCAAATCATCTGTTTAAGTTATCATTGTCAGCCAATTTCAACTGAACACTGGGCTGCCACATCAGAAAGGACTGGGTAAGCGGAAGATGGTTTCTCAAACCACAGTGATCTAAGGCACCTCACGAGTCTTCCCTCAGTTTGTTTGTCCTTACTCCAGGATCAGTTTCCCCAGGTTTCAGTGATCTGATCCTCAAGAGACGGCTATCAAAGTGTGTGCAAAGCAGTTGGAAGGGGGCCACTGGCAGCAGACAGTACAGCAGTTTCCAAAGTGATCATTGACCGTCAGAAAGTGAGAAATAAAAGAAAGAAAGAAGACATTAAGAAGTTAGAAACAAGGCAGTTAGAAGACTGAATGAAAATGGAAACTAGGAGGACAATTGAAGAGTGAAGGAATCTCCAGTAATAGAAGTGAGCTGTTGCTCCACAGGATGCTGTGTTCCCAGACCATAATAGGAACAGCGCTATAGGAATCTTGTAGTGGATTGACATAAACAACTAGGTAGATAGACAAATGGCTTTGAGATGGTCATATACATGCACAGTAGAGACCTGGAGATATTTCTGACTAAAAAGATGGGCAAGTACTGTTTGTATTTTAGTTTATATGGTCTCAAATATTTTAGTATATGAATGTTTACAACCTTGTTCATTCTTAGATGCTTATTGGTGGTGTTCTTCTCCCACTTGCCTTGTTTATATTTAAGTTGCCTTAAAATACATAGGATATATTTTTTGGACTACAAATCCCCATGTATGTAGTTCTAATACTAAAGCGTTTTAGATTATTTTTCAGTATACAACATACTTACCTTACACAAATACAGTTTATTTTAAAGTCCTCAAAAAAGTTCAGGTAATGTTTTTTTTTTTCATTATAATTTTTTTTTTATTTTTTTTATTTTTATTTTTTTAATAATTTATTTTTTATTTCTTCAAGTTACATCTCAATCACAATCCCCTCCCTACTCCCCCCTCCA
>CAJQZJ010004752.1:678766-707991 GCA_907164525.1 Lophiomys imhausi
TGTGTGTATGTGTGTGTGTATGTATGTGTGTATGTATGTATGTGTATGTGTGTGTATGTATGTGTGTGTCTATGTTTGTGTGTATGTGTGTGTGTGTATGTATGTATGTGTGTGTATGTATGTATGTGTGTATGTATGTGTATGTGTGTGTATGTATGTATGTATGTGTATGCGTGTGTATGTGTGTGTATGTATGTATGTGTATGTGTGTGTATGTATGTATGTGTGTATGTATGTGTGTGTATGTATGTGTGTGTGTAGTGTATGTGTGTGTATGTATGTGTGTGTGTGTATGTGTGTGTGTGTGTGTGTGTGTGTGTGTGTGCGCTTTAATAGGTACATTTCAAGTTGTAAAAGAAGACACTAACTTAACGGAATCCAGCTCATGAAATGTTCAGTAAGCAATCTTATTTAGCACATTAAAAAGGCTGCTGTTAAATAATGAGACATTTCAAGGATACAGTTAAAAAAAAAAACAATGAAAAAAAATCCACTCAGATCCTGAGACTGACAGGGACAACTAGCCCCGCAGTATAAAGTGATATTTATCTGTCCTCGGTTAAGCATGGTATGTTGAACTGGAACACATTTTCCCACTTGTTGATAGAGTTAAAACATGTAAAAAGATTTCTTTTTTTTTTTGTTTGTTTGCTTTGTTTCCGCTTTTTTTTCCTTTATTTTTTATTTCTTCAAGTTACATCTCAATCGCAGTCCCCTCCCTATTCCTCCTCTAGTCCCACCCTCCCACCCTCAACCCCCCATCCTCTTCCCTTTTTTTTTTTTTAAGTTTAAGGTATATCTTATTTCCCCCTACAGTTTCCCCTTTCAGTCCAACAAATGGCTCTTTCTCTTATAACAATAAATACAATACAGTACAACAGAGGTAATTAGGCCACAGTTATGAGGGTTATATGGCTTAACGTACATTTTCAATGACCAGTCCATATGTATTTGGGACCTGACTTTAACATGTAAAAAGATTTCTTACCATTTTACATTAATGATACATAGGATTATGCTGCCCTTTCGTTGTGATGACAGATAATCAAGAGGAGTGCTTCTAAAGGAGGAGTGATTTACTTTGCTCTGGATTAGAGAAGTTTTAGTCCATCATGGCATGAAGGGTGTGGCACAGTAAAGTAAATGACATCATGGTGACCAGGAAGTGGGGGGAGGGAGGAACTACTAGCTGGTATTCTCAGTTGTTCCGTCTGGACCCTGAGTTTATGAGCGATGTCACCCACCATCAAGCCTGATCCTTCCCACCAGTTAATCATCTCTGGAAACAGCTCCTTTGAGATACCCAGAATTATCTTCTAGCTTTTTTTTTTTTTTTTTTTTTTAATCAAGTTACTACGACTAAGGACTCCAGGATGAAGTGTGGCTTCTGGAGAATGTAGTGCTAAGGAACAACTTACCCTCTTATATTGCTTTTATGGTATGCTGGTTGACTCCCTTCTTGCCCCCCAGTTCTACACAAGTAACTAAATAATCTGATCTTAGGTTAGAGAGCTGATTAATGATTTGGGCTATTTTTCAGTTTGTTTCAAAAGATAAAAGTAATTGCTTTCTAAACTGTACATTGACATTTAAAACATTTGAGCTATACTTTTATTTATTTATTTATATGTTTACTTATTTTTATCTTGAGACATATTCTCTCTGTGTAACCCTGGCTGGCCTGGAGCTCTCTGTGTGGAGCAGGCTGGACTTGAACTCACAGAAAACCTTCTGCCTCTGCTTCCTGAGTACTGACATTAAAGGTGTGTGCCGCCATGCCCAGCTAAAGATTTATTTATTTATTTACTTGATGTGTAGGAGTATTTTACCTGCATGTGTACCTGTGTATCACTTGTGTTCCTGGTACCCTTGGAGGTAAGAGAAGGGTGCCAGATCTTTTGGAATTTGTTATGGATAGTTGTAGAACCTCCAGGTGGGTGCTGGAAGTCAAACTTGGGTCGTCTGGAAGAACAACCAGGGCTCTTAACCACTGAGTCATCTCTCCAGCCCCAGGTGTGTTTTCTTTAAGCCCTTAATTGTGATACATAATGCAGGAAGTGATGTCAAGAAATGAAACCCACCATGAGAGTGTAGTTTCTAATCTCGGGCAAGCATGTTCTCTTTTCTAACAGGAATAAAATGTTCTGCTGGCAGCAAGTTTAATTCCATAGTGGATGTGGAATTACTAAAGCCAGGACTGATGATGGAAGTAACTTATGGGACTCAGTCTTGCTCCCTGGATTGACAGTTGCTATGTATGTGCGATTGGATACAAAGCTTATGAGGAACTTGTCATCTGTAAACTTGTCCAAGCATAGGCCAGCATGACTGAAGGCTATCATGTGTATGAAGTACAGTGAAACCTGGTTATTTCTGAGTTCTTTAGCTTATTTTGAGCTATTTAAAAGGCAAGAGCTTCTGTAAAATTAGTGAAATCATTTTGGTTTCTGAGTCATTAATTTATAGAACGTTCTCATTTTGAAAAAGGGGACTGTATCTCATACCTTTTTTCTATTTCTTAATTTTAAAAATTATTTATTATTAAAAAAAACCCAAAATTTTGTGAAATGAGACCTACCCTGTATTTAGTTTGCTAAATGGTCTCATGTCTTATACAAAATAATTGCTAATGCTTGAACTGTTTTGGTGGAGCCCTGAAATATGGATGTGATGTGGTGTGAAATATCATTAATTTATAGAACATTCTCATTTTGAAAAAGGGGACTATATCTCACATCTTTTTTCTATTTCTTAATTTTTTAAAAAAATTGTTTATTATAAAAAAACAAACCTGAAATTTTGTGAAATGAGACCTACTCTGTAATTAGTTTGCTTTTTGGTCTCATGTCTTATACAGTTTCTAGTCCTTTAGCTGTTTTGGTCAAACCCTGAAATCTGGATGTGAGGTGGTGTGAAATATGAAGTGATGGAGGTACATGTGTTTCTTCAGCATTGCTCAGAGATACTCAATTAGGGGGCACCAGTGAACACTTCCTTTTAGATTCTGTAAACTAGGACACGTACTGTTGACACGTATGCATAGGAGAGAAATTCGAGCACTCTGTGAAATCTTTGAACTAAAAATACTTTCCCCCTGTATTTATAGCCCTGCTATCATACCTGAAGAAAGTGGTGGTGAACTTACAGTAGAGGAGGATGTCACTTTTCTGCTACAGAGAAGTCAAACTCTTCTACACGAAAACTCACAATACACTGTTACTTTGACAGCCGTTTTCCTAAGAGCTTTCTGCTAGTTATGGAGGCAGGACAGTTAGGTACCAGACATAAGGTATCACAGCCCCGTACTCTATGACTAATAATTTGCATGGTAGTAACAGAAGTCTGTCCATTAAAATGAGAGAACTGGCAATTATGGCGAATAGCGAGCAGGTGAGGTGGTCAAATCCTGAGGCTGAATTTTAGATCCTGTCATAGCCAGTTTCCTTCATTGCTCACCGTGTCGACACATTTGCTTAAAGGAAACTTGGATGGGAACATTTTTAGATATTCAAATAGAAAACATGCCAAAATCCAGCCCTTGCTGATCTGAAAGTTCTCTGAGAGACCCATTCTGCCGGGTAGCAAGCTGTGCATATGTTTGAGTAGGAGGGAAAAGGAACAGACGACTTGAAGACTATTAAAATTGTGACACATATAAAAAGTTATTTTCCTCCCCATAGAATAATAATGAGAAAATAACCTAACAACCCAGGCTTTCTGTCTCCATTAACGTCTTGTCACTTGCTTGGTTAAGATATTTTCATATCCTACTTCATTCAGGCATCCGTTGAACAGTGATCATGCTTATGCGTTATTAATCTTAATTAGCACATAATATTCCACACGTAGCAGGTGTATGTCGCACACCATAATTATTTCTATAAATGATCCAACCACTTCTGAAAAATTATAACCTCAAAGTCAGTGGGCAGAATGTCAGTTTCTTTGGTGCACCTCGTAATTAGGTTTTTATTCCAATGAAAAGCATGTTTTCAAGAACTGCAGTTTGTGTTATTTTTCTAGCATTGCGTTAGAAAGCAGTCATGGCCGTATAATCTCTGGACTTGGTTGAGTGTAATGTTTTAGGGCCATGGGTGCTATATGCGGGAATTGTTCTTTGAGGGTTATGGGTAGAATTAAAGATTATGTAGGATTTCATGAGATGGCCGGTTGGCACTGTTAGATGCTTATGAAGTTATGCTAACATTTACTAAACAGCTTGTTTTGCTGAGAGTATATGTGAAGCAACTATTCCTGGCTGTGTCTTCTGAAGTTGAACTTCACCACTTCAGCTACTTTCTGTGGCACATTGACTTCAGGTCTGTTGTAAGAAAGTCTAAATGTAGGCTGTTGAATAATCCCTTTGAGGGCCCTGTGACTATTTTTATGCCTGGATATGCGTCATCAGTGGGTATTTTCTCTGGTGACTCGCTTGCATCAGGTCTCCTTGCATACATTCTACCAGCCAGTGACTTATGATTGATGGGAACCACGGCTGTTGTTTAGCTTTATCTGTGACCTCAGCGAATGGACAACAGGAATTTCCAGGCTGTTAAATTCCCTGCATGCCTGAAGACAGGGGCTCACGGTGTTGATCAAGGCAGGTAGTGAGGGATATTATTCACCAGGGATGACGGGGGAGGGACAGGAGAAGAAAGGGGAGGGAGAACGAGAGGAAGGGAGGGGAATTCCTTTTGTGAACAGCGGCAGCTCTGGCTCAGCTCCCTCCCTAGCCCTCCTCAGTAGCTGCCTGTGGGGAAAGGTGCATTTCCGGGACCTGAGAAAGTGGATAGTTAGAATGGAGCTGCGACAGTGGGTGGCAACTCTGGGATGGGCTGAGCGGCACAGTACTCGTTTTAATTAGTTAAGGGGTTGCTTTTCAAGGCTGGATTGATCCATAAGCAGCTGGATTATTTTCACCATGAATAGGAGCAGAGGTTTTACATTTTAAGATGGTTAGCAGGAACAGTGCTAAGACTTTTGTGGTGTGTTTACTCTGATACATGGCTATCCATTTGGCACTGATTTTTTTTTTTCACCTGCACCTTATTTTGACAAACTATGGAAGGGAGAGCTGTGCATTTGTGGATACGTGTGGAAGTGAATTATAACTAACACATAGAAATGATTTTTTATTTGCTTCCTTTCCCACTTTTTTTCCCCACCTATGGAAGATTACTGAACTGTAGAGAGATTGGTCCCAGTATCCAACCAGCTGTAGTACTTTCTCCCAAGTGGTTTGTACGTCTGTCTGTCTCCCCAGCACTTCTTTCCTCCTGTCATATCTTGCTGTCTTTATCATTTACTCCTGCTACTTGTTTCCAAAAGTGATTCCTTACTTCCTGTGGAGTGAAGAGTGGCAGAGTTTGAGCAGGTGTTTGGGGGGTCACATGTCAGGCAGGGCTCTCTGGGCTGCCTCTGTGTATGGTGATCTTTCTTAGGAGATGATTTTGCTCTCTTTAAATGACAATTGGACAACATTAAAACACTCTTCTTACTGTAATGCAATTATAACATCTACTCATTTAGGTAGAATTAGTACCCTGGTCTTTTAAGATGATTTTTGTTATGAAAAGAAATTACTGATTTTTTTTCTTACCAGTTTTGTTATCCTCTCCCCCTTCCCAAATAAGGGCATTTTCTCTTAAAGTAGCATTACCAGTATTACTGCAACAACTTTCTTGATGGTTTGCCTCCTAGGAACCAAATTAGGAGATAATCCCAGACTCTAATACCCTAAGAAAGATGTATGGGGTGAAGACTCTGCCCTGGAATTATTTTGTTGTGCTTCATTCTGTTCCATGAAGTGGGCATGGGGCCTTTTGTAACTATTTTTGTCGCTTCCTTTCAAATGTGTTCTCTTGATGGTAAAAATCTATCACCTTTCAAGTCATATTGTTTCAATTTTCAACATTTAAAATTCAAATGACTATAGAAGAAAGAAAAAGAAATGAGTGTCACTGTAAACCTCACCTGTAAAAACACTTTTCTCTCCTTTTGCAAACTCGCTTCTTGGATAAGCAGCATGACTCACGGCAAGCAATTTATCACTTGGAATTTGTGAGAGATTGAAATTTAGAGTTATGAGTTTCGAATCATTGGTAATATAATGAATTAGGCTTCATAATGCACCCTCTTAGAAAGAACTCATTTTAGCCGGGCGGTGGTGGCGCACGCCTTTAATCCCAGCACTTGGGAGGCAGAGGCAGGCGGATCTTTGTGAGTTCGAGGCCAGCCTGGTCTACAAAGTGAGTCCAGGACAGCCAAGAATACACAGAGAAACCCTGTCTCGAAAAACCAAAAAAAAAAAAAAAAAAAAGAACTCATTTAAACATGGGTAAAACCCATTGTTTGTTGATTTCATTGTGGTATCCCCCAGGAGCCACTGGCAACTCGATTTGCTCATTGGAGAGTGACAATATGTGCAAAGATGCTTCCGTTCTCCTTTGGTCTGTGGTGTGGGGGATGTTATAAGAAGGTATATAATTCTTCACACTCTCTTTAAGATGAACATGTACTTTTATGTGGAGGAGTGCGAGGGCAGAACCAAACCCAGAGGAGGATTATGTATTCTTCATTAAAAATATATTTCATAGAAGATTATAATTTGTGTGGGAGGGAAATAGCTGCTTGTCCCTTGATTGCATTGTGCTTATTCCATATAAGAACTATTTGAATTTAGGCAGGAGAACCTCGTTTTGGTAATCTGATGACTGCCTGTGTTTGGAAAAGAGAATATAATTTTGAGGCTGCATGCTGATGGGTAAGATTAATTGTTCTCTTTTTGGCAGAGTTTAGCATGGAATCTGCTTTGGCATTTTTATAACTACATATGCAAATCTACCCTTCCACCCCAGCTCCCCTTCTCTCTCCATATACAATGATTTCTGTAATCTTTAGTATTGGGAAACTCTAAAGGCATAAGACTTAATGATTTGCATTGATGTGCAAATCTAAGTTAGAACAAAATCTTGGCTGCAAATGGCCTTTCTGCTAAAGCAGATCCTGCACTGTGAGTGGATTCCACTGTATATTTGGTTTCTATGGAGACAACTTTTATTGCTTGTGGGTGATCAGTCTGAGTAGAAGATAAGTGACAGTTTTGTCAGCTTGGGTCAGAACAGCTGATGGAGGTTCCTGGTTAATGTGTGCTCTTTGCTGGACGTGAAGCTCATGCTCGCCCCTTGTCCCCAAAAGCAATCTATTGACTAAACTTCCTGTGGTTTGTACGGAGCTATGAGAATTATAATAAACAGCCTTCAATGTCTAGGTAGTAAAACAACTTTACTTTCCTTAATAAGGGCACGTGACTCCTGTGTTGTTTAAGGAGTAAGCAGAAACCCTTTGAAGTAGCTACAGTTAAGGTGCTGCATGGTTCAGAAAACTGTCCTGTCAGAAAAATCAAAAGACCCGCTTAAGATGAAACTCATTCTGGGGGAACAAAAGATATTTTATTTGGTAAATGATTCTTCTACTTTCCTGGGCCATTAGCAAGTTTAGTAGAAAGATCCTTTGGTTTTATGAATTCTCTTTGATGATTTGAGATGCTTTTCACTTCCCATCAGTCTTTGCACAATGGAGGAGCAGGAGGCATTATAGACAGATCGACTCTCTCTGAAATTACCCATTCCATTGACAGTGGTTCGTAGGATCTTATCTGTGGGGTTTTAGGAGCTGAAAAGCTCTCACCTCATATGTCTGATGTCACCGGTGAATAGGTAGCACCCTTCTGCAGCCCTGATAATGGTAGCAAGCTGGTAATGGTTTAAGACTGTCTGTGACCCTGAGTGCACTGTCTTAATGGCCCTATGACAAGGACTGGAAGAGGCTCTCAGTGACTGATGTTTAGGTATACCAGGAGATACTCAGATTTTTACAACAAGATGTCTTCGTTTGAGCCAGTAGGGTTTGGAGCTCTAGTCCAATGATGACTTTTGGGAAATACCTTTCACACAGCAGTAGACTACATGGTTATCCCCTTGGCAGATAGAGTAGATGGGGTAAGTGGAGTTGGAATGGAAATGTTATTTTATACTCTTTTCCGCTTGGAGAAAGAGGAGTTGGGTGTAACTGAAAAACCGTTGGGTCTAACTGTTCGATTTGAAAGCGGGGTTCCAGAGCAGGTACTGGGGTTCAAAGAATTTCACCAAAGGCCTTCTTCTAAGTTCACTGAAGTTTAATGGCACTAGCCAGTTGCCTCAAAAAATATAAGAAGAGCACAAGGATTCCCCTCAGCCTGTGTGGAGTGATGAATTCTTGTCACATCTCAGATCAAGTGGCTGCGCTTCTCTCCACTCACCTCATGGTTCACTTGCTGTAGAACACTATGCAAACCTTGCCCTTTCTAGGCCTTTCCCCCTTTAGCTGATTAAAGTGGCCTGACATGTAGATTTATAAATATATTAAATAACCAATTGACCACAAATGTCACATTTACTTTTTTGAGACAGGGTTTCCTCTGTGTAACAGCCCTGGCTGTCCTAGAATTTACTCTGTAGACCAGATTGGCCTTGAACTCACAGAAATCCGCCTGCCTCTGCCTCCTGAGTGCTGGGATTAAAGGCGTGTGCCACCTTGCCCAGCCATTACAGACAGCTGTGAACTGCCATGTGGGTGCTGGGATTTGAACCAGGGTCCTTTGGAAGAACAACTACTGCTCTTAATTGCTGAGCCATCTCTCCAGCCCAAATGTCACATTTTCTATAAAATCATAGCCTGACTCCTGTGTGAGGTAGGTAAGGCCGTATACATCCCTATTTGTTTTCCTCTGTTATTTAGGTTAGTTAATGTTCATAAGACTACCATGGCATAGTCCAGTAAAGAATTTATCTTTCTCCTGGGGGAAATAAATTTAAGAAAGGCTGGGGATATGTAGTCCCAGCTATGAAAAAGGATGTAAAAGACACAAGATACACCATCTACCCTTAAGAAACCCCAGACAACCAACAGACGAAGATGGTTGTAATAGTGATGCAAGTTAGTATGAAAACTAAGTCAGTTATAGAACTTTAAACTCATGGAGATGGTTAGAAGGTAGAAGGTTAAAGTCAGGGGCCAAATATGTATGAACTGGACATTGGGAAGGTACACCGGGCCATTTAACTCTCATAAATGTGGCATATTTAATTCTGCTGTTTTGTATAGAATTTACTGTTATAAGAGAAAGAACCATTTGTTGGAATGAAAAGAGAAGCTGTTGGGGGGGGGGAAGAGGGTGGAAGGGTGGGACAAGAAGGGGGAATAGGGAAGGGTTTGCGACTGAGATGTAACTTGAAAAAAAAATAAAGTACTTATTTAAAAAAAAAAAAGAAACCCCAGACAAACAGAGGGGAAATGGTGACTACATCATAATTGACCGAATCAGGTGCCCAGGACTCAAAGTCACGTTTAATAAATGAAGGAGAAAGGAATTCTAAAATGGCTGTGGAGCAGGAGAGTTCATTTTGTAGCATCTCTGTCCAGATGGGGATATGGGGGTGGGATGGTAATTTGGATTTCTGCCATTGCATTCAGTTGACTATGGGAAGATTTGAGGTGGAGCCTACTAAGTCATGGGTGTAAAGATTTAGTTAGTTCATGAGAACCACGTGAGTAAGGTCTCACCAGTGCAGGTCAGCTTTTCCCATGTGTAATGAATAGCTGAAGTGAAGTTTTCTCTTTTCTGTGGGAAGCCTGCCTCAAAGGAAAGGCACAGGACACCTTCACTGCTGTAAAGCTCCTAGGCTCCAGAGAACTTGCACCTTTAAAGGCCAGTTGTGCTCCCTGAGAAGAGAGGCCTCTTTGTCATCAATGTAGGACACTTTGGTGACCCTGTCTGGTGGCAAAGGCTTGCCTGTTAGTCCCACTTGAGGCTCAGTCCCCACTGGGATGCTTGGATTCCTCTCTGACATTTGTTCCTTCTCTGCAGTCTCTTTTGGGGGTTCAGGGTAAAGCTTCACCTCTCAGAGTGGGGTATAAGCTATGGGATTCTTATGAGGGAGTTAGATATGGGTACCTATGAATTCTTAATCAGAAACTTTTTGACATTCTCCTGTTGTTGGTTGGTGGGAACTCATCTCTGTTGGAAAGAGCTAAATGAACATGAAGGCTGAGCGTGGGATCCTGGGAAATGTCCCATCCTAAGATTGTGAAGAAAAATAGAATTCATTAGACACTAAGAGGTGGGGGAGGTGGACGCCAAAGAGAGGGCTGTAATAAGATGGGTGGTTTATAGAGTTCTCAGATCTTAACAGATTTATTTATTCACAGTACACTGAGGGTGTTCTGTGCTAGTCCCTAGATAGAACAATGACCCAGACATAGTGCTTTCAGAGTTCATTGGAAGCCAAGGATCAAGGCTCTTGCTATGATTACAACATAACTGGGTTATGTTTTCATGGGTAAAACAGAAAGGGTATGAGGTCAGCCTTGTTTGGAGTAGAGCAAGGGAGGGTCACTTAGAGAAACACGATTGTAAAAGCCTGAGGGGCATGCTGTAAAATGTCCAACAATGACAGCCAAGCAGAGATAGGTGAAATCAGTTAGTCTGAGATGTTGGGTAAGAGACCAGAATTTAACATGAGAAGAAAGACTCCTTCAGCAGCTGTGAAGAAGTGAAAACATGGGGACAAGGAATCTGGTGTCAGCAGGTGAAAGTTGAGTTCAAGACAGGAGAAGAGGGTCCAACAGGATTAAATATGGAGTTTGTTGAGTAGCTCATGAGATATTTATCTCTTGTCTATCTCTACCACCCCTTATTCCCAGTATCTGTGTTCTTTCTTGAAAAAAAAAACTAGTGGATATTTCAATTGATTCAAATCAGTCTGTTCTAGACTCCTCTGCAACGATCATCTTAAAAATGCTATTTTGAAGGTACATAGCGTTCACCTGTTGCCTACAAATTAACGGCATGCTTCTCCATAAAAATTTAGAAATCACCATTTTCATAGGACTTCAGAACTTACCAAGGACTTTCAACAAATAGTCCTGTTAAATTTTTACAAAGACCGAGATGGTCTTTGTAGATGGGATAGATATTGCTGTCTCCTCTCTCTCACTTTATGACTGCTCTAATAGAGGACCAGACAAGTTAAATGAGTTAGATAACATACTTACTTTCATGGTACAGGGGAGGCAGAGCCAATAATAGATACCAGGTCTTCTGAGGTCAAGTTCAAGGCTTTTTCAGCACCGTGGCCTCAGCTTACCTGCATACCCTGTCTCTGTCTGAGCCTAGACTTTTTTGAACTTGGGATGCTGAGATGCGAAGCCTTTGCTTCCAGCAGCACTGCAGGGAAGGCTCTCTGTGTTTCCACAGTCACTGCTCAGAAGTTGTGATCTGGGGCTGTCAGCTGAGACATACTCCCCAACTGGTTTTCTCTTAGATTGGGAAAAGCCTGTTTCCTGTTTCCAGGACATCTGGGGAGGCATAGAAAACACTGTGTCCTTCCCTGATGTCATCCCCAGCGTCTGCTTGTCTCTTTTAGAACATGGGGAATTCTGTACTTGCCTACACATTGGCTTCTGGATACGTTTTGGCCATGGCTGGGACCAGTTTGTTTGTTTGTTTTGTGCCAGGGAATCAGGCATTGTATTTCACCTAGAGGAATTCCAGGTCTCAATACTGGTTTCAGAGTGTGTACTCAGCTGTGCTAGTCACAGACATTATACACATGGCACTCACTTATTCACGAGTTGTTTTGGGAAGTATTGCATAGGGAATGGTGTAGAGCAGTGCTTTGAAACACAGATTACCATCGGAAGCATTTCTTAGCAGCACCATGGTCAATGCCTCCGTGTTAACATGATCTTACAACATACTCTATTTCTATCAGTTTTTCATTGCACGAAAGCTAAAGTTATTTGGATTTTGACAAGGTTTCTTCGGAGGCAATTTACTGCCTCAGAGGCTTAAGCAACAATTATTTGCCTGACAATTAATTGGAGTATCAAGAGTTTCTTCTAGTTCTGCAAGAATTGGTGAAGGGAATATGTGCATGGGAATGACATGACATTCTTGAAGAGGGCTGCACTGCCCTAATCTACATTAATTCTCCCACCCCCAGATTCTGGCATCAGTTTGGATATGTGATTCACATTTTCTGGGGAAGGGTGAGGTTCCAAAATCTGGGGCATCTTCACATCCTTACAAGCCCATGCTATAATTCTTATAGCTTTCCGACGCTTCGGAATGATGTTTTCCACCTGGGAATAATTGCATATTTCTTCAGGAGGCTGAGGAACAAGTTTCTTAGTTCTTCTTATGCTTTTAAGTGTTAGAATTAAAGAATCTGTAAGTATTTAGAGGTTGTATCCAAAAGTTTCAACAACCAAACTAGATTCTTTTCTCTTTATATTTTTTAATGTAGCCAAAGGCATCATTATTCACAATGCTTTAAAATGAGATACAATTTGGAGTTTGGTAGGAAGGCGTTTTAGAGAGGTAGTACTGTGTAAATTACAAATACAATTGAGTGGAAATATTCCTGAAGTGGGACTTAGATTCTGAACTTTTTAGTGGTACATCATTTAATTTGTAGGTGTAGGATTAAAATTTAAACAAATTCCAGTATTTATGCTGTAGTTATTTGACTGGCGGTGTTAATCCTTAACCTGCTATTATAAATAAACACACACAGACACCTGATGGATTTTAGCAAACCTTAGCCCGGGTTTTGCAATCTTAACTAGCTTATAATTCTATTCCCCAAATAAAACTGCATAACATACACATATATCCCCTGGGCTATTATGCTACATGCTATGCCGATGTTCTAGGATATGTGGAGATATGATCTTTCAATTGGCCAATGGCATGTCTCCTTCCTCCTCTCTCTCTTCCTCTCTTCTCCTTTAATAGATACTCTCCTCCCTCCTAAAAGCCCAAGCACCTTAGCCCCCCCCACCTCTCTCTCTGCCCAATCACAGACCTCAGTATTTTACTAGAGCCAATCAGAGATATGGTTAACAAGCTAGGTAACAGCATCACTTGGTGTATAACCTTGTACATCAAGCAGGCTCCTGGGAGCAGATTAACATTTAGAACACCCCAGCGTGTACATAAATAAAAAAAAATCACTGGAGTAATAATTAGAAATATTGATCAGTTCTATAGTAGTCAAAATAATTTCTTCACTGACCCTCATTAATAAATAATAATGACTGTTATTATTAATAGAATGAATAAGACATTTTGGATCGAAGAGTACACATATGCCTTTGGAGCTTGTTATTACATACATTGCACAGTAAATCGAAAGGTCAGTAGGACATTATTAATGGAAGACTGCTCATAACATATGACAGTAAAGAGCAAGAAACAGAGCAAGTGGACACTTCAGTGGACAGCATTGAGCTTTCTTTAACAGAGATCTCATGTGGCATAGCTTAAGAAAGAATCCTTTCAGAAGTGCCTAGCCTTTTGTATTTCACCATTCTTTCCCCCTTACTTTTGGGATGGCTTCAGGTATTTGAAACGATTTTTGACTTTCTCTGGCCTTATGGCCAATGCATCATTCTCATCCTCAACTAAAGCAGCCCCATGTTAGTGCACCTGCATACCTATTCCTTTCCTAGCTCAGACTGATCTTGGTTACTACTAATTTGATCAATTTCTACAACTCTTCATTTGCATTTGTCCTTCTCAATCAGAATTCTTGAGGGGGCCATTACTGTTCATAGTATAGGGGAGAAATTAAACTCAAAGTCAGCACAGAAGGTGGAGGGCAGAGGCCCGTGTTTCCATTCCGTGGCCTCTTAATTTGCCTTGTTCTTCAAAATGCCTCATCATATTTGCATGACGTGACTGCCATTCACCATCCATCTTGACCAAAGTCAGTGGCTGTTATTTTCTCCTTTCAACTCTTCACATTTAGAGTAGCTGACTGCTGGAATGAAACACTCCTTTCTCTTAGATTCTGCGATGTTGATGAGGCTTTTCTCCCACCTGCCTCCTTTTTTCTCCTTCCTACCTCTCCACCATTGCCGTCACCTAGGGTTCCATACTAGGGTTCTCCTTATTTACCCAACTCTCCTAGCAGATGCCAAGCAAGCATGTGGTTTCAAGTGTCACCAAATTGCCAACTATCCAAGTTTTATCTGTATGAATAGATTTTCTTGTGAGTTCCCAACCCGTATACTTGCTGAATATGAGCAGTTGGAAAGATGAAAGGGAATGGTTGATGTCTATCTCTGCTCCCCACAAAACACTACAAAAAGAATCTAATAAGTAGAATTATGCATACCACACATGTTCAAGTCATAATTTGAGTGTAATTACAAATTCATATTTTAAAAGTGTTTGTGAGTGTGTGTTGAGTGTATATGTTTATATGCATATGGAAGCCAGACAACCTCAGTTGGTGCAATCAGGAACTCCATCTGTCTCTGGTGAGGAAGGGTCTTCCATTGACCTGGACCTCACTAGTCACATTAGACTCTCTGGCCACCCAGCCCCTTGGATTTTCCAGTTTCTGTCTCCCCAGAACTAGGGTTACAAATGTCCACTACCATGTTCTGGCCTTTTCTATAGGCGTGTGGGATCAGGCTTGATTCTTCATGCTTGACAGGCGAGCACTTTACTGACAGAGGTATCTCCAAGCCTGAGGATTCCTTCTTGAGTCGACTCCTTTCCTATCACCCACATTAAGTCATTCTGGATCTTTCTAAAAATAAATACTGCAGTATGGTGGAGCTTTTCCCTGTCTCTTCTGCTACAGTGTCAGTAAAAGCTGTGATATAATGGCACAGTCTGTTTCAAAAGATGCTCACTGTCTTTCTTGATTCTATATCCCCAGAGTATCCTCGGAAGCAAAATTGATACCCTGTTAGACTCTCACCATGTGACTTCTTTCTTTTCCTTAAGTTTTTTAAGTTTGCTCCCTTTTGGACTTTGCAGTGAACTGTTTTTCTCTTATGTGTTTTTTCTCTTTCTTCTCTTTCTGTTGCTCAGGCATGGCTTCTACTTTTTAAAAATCTCAATTCAAAGGCCGTTTTCTACAGGCCATTTGTGATTCAGGTCTGCACAGACTCTTCTTATCCTCAGTTCACCCTTAAGTTTTTTCATTGTAGATAGTCATTGCACATGAGGGCTTTTTCATGCAGAGACATTGTCCATTGAGTACCTTCCCATCCCTCCTATTCTTCTCACCTTTTACCTCCTCTTCTTGTTCGCCTACACAATGCCACTTCTGCTCTCAGATAATATTTATTTATATGTGTATGTGTGTGTATATGAGATCATACATATCTATTTAACATTTAGGAATCACGTGTGAGGAAAACAGTATTTCTTTTTTTCTTTCTGAGACTACCTTAATTCACTTCATGCAATTATTCATTTTTCTGCAAACACCTTTGTTCTTCATGGCTGGAACATATTCTGTTGTATATTCCCATTTTCATTATCCATCCCTCTGTTGTTGTATGCCAACGTCGGTTCTATAAGTTGGCTACTGTGAACAGCATGGCAAAGATCTCTGATATGTCACTTTGGAGCCCTTTGGTTAAATACCTAGGAGGGGTATAGCTGGATCACTGGTAGATCCAGTTGTAGATTCTTTTGAGGAACCTTCATACTGATTTACATGCTGGCTGGTCTAGATCAGGTTCCAGCCATAGGGACCTTGACTCACCTTTCACCCCATTCTTTTTTATTTTTCTTTTTAATAGAGATGACAAGAGGTGTGTTCTTGTGTGTATGCCTTCCCACTATGAACTCCCCGGTTCTTGACATGTCATCTGTATCGCAGGGCTGTCCTGAGAGCCCCATGATGGGGTGAATACTTACAGGTTCTTGATGATTCATTTACCTACTTGTGTGTACTTTCCTCATCTGAGACGAAGGTGTTGGGCAGGTGACCTCAGTGATCTTAGACACTGTCCTGCCTAGTCTCTTTCAATTCTTACCTCACCTCCACACCCATGACCTGTCCAGTTGAACTTAGTTCCTATAAATGGACAGTGTTTATTCAGGTTTGCAGGCCTGTGGCTCATCCTTCCTGAGTGTTCTTCCTTTTCTGTTGGCCACGTTCCCTGACTCTTTCCCCCTCTCTAACTTAACTGTTTAGTCAGTCAGACTAACCTCAAACTCTTTAATCCCCCACCTCAGTCTTCAGAGAGCTAGAATTACAAGCCAGCCCCAGCCTGCTGAGCTCTCCTTTTCCCTTGTGAGCTGTTGTTTTAGCCATTCCCCTGGATGCCTTGACGCACGGACTGCCCTTGCTGATGGCCATGGTAGCCCTGGGGACATACCACATGCTTTCTGATTTGATGATAAGCCCGCGCTTTCACCCCAAACATGGATCTTAGAATACTAAGAATGTTTGCCTATTTACTAGCTGATATGAAACAAAACTTTTAAAAACAGCAACCAGAATTGGTATTTCTTTAAGAAGCTTGAACTGGAGAAAACCCTGGAAATTTAGACAGATGATGAATCAGTGTTTTGTAGAAATGTGTAAATGAAGAGCTGGAGAGATGGCTCAGCGGTTAAGAATGCTTGCTGTTCCTACAGTGGACCCCAATTTGATTCCCAGCACCCACATGATGGCCCGCAGCTGTCTGTAACTCCACTGCTAAGGGATCCAATTGTCCTCTTCTGACCTCTGCAGGCACTAGGCATGCACGTGGTGCACTGACTTACATACAGGCACAATATTCATACACATTAAAAAAAAAACAAAACCTTTTGCTATAAATTTTGATTCTTGTATGAAACATGTTCATAGAAGGTGGAAAGGGAACCAGACGTTGCTTCTCCAATTAACTGGGGTCAAAGCTCAAGTTGGTTTTTTAGTTTGATTCACTCTGGTATTTGGAATCTGAAGAAGTGCTATGAAAATATCCCGCCTACACATTTTGAATATCCTCTTCCTGCTTATCGTTAGAACAGCTTGCTTCTTTTAATAGCTAGTGGCCAAGAGCAGGGGAACCATGCGTAGTGGGAAAATGTAAGAACAGTGTGTCCTCCCAAGCCAGAGTCATGAGCTCTGCTCTGGGCTCTGTGAGAGACCAGGTTGTGTTTTCTGTTTGATATTGGTTAGTCTTCCAGAATTCTGTGATTCAGAAGGATGCTGCTCATTCCTTAGACCCCTTGGAGAGTTCCTGGTGAGCACTGAAACTTTCAGGAAGTAGAGAACACCTCATGTATTCATTTTATATAGGACATTTATTGTCCTTTATAAACTTTTCTGAAAATCCCCCTGGGCCTGGATAGGAAGAACAAGGCTTGAAGAATTGCAGACTCGTTTGGTCAGTGCTGTGAGATCTGGGGTAGTTCATTGAGCATGTTTGGTGTATTTCTTCCCTGCCAGAGTGGCTGGAAAATGCTTGCTTCGAGTCAGGAGTAACCATACACTTACTTGGAAAGCCCCCAGGTAACTGCTTTCAAATATTTCAAGCAAATCTAGGAAAGAAAAAATTTGATAGCATCAAAGGCACCCATGTACCATCATTGTAAATAATAGCCTACCCAAGAATGTGCTGTTTCAAGTAACCCTGTTTTCTTTTGCTTTAGTGGTCCTGTGGATTAAACCCAGAGCCTTGTGCATCCAGATGAGTGCTGTACTACAGGGCTATATCCTCAACCTTGCCACTTTTTTGAGGACATCCATGTATTTTAGAAAAACTATGGAGAAAGAAATACTTACTTTTGTACTATTTTGGTTGGATTTGAAATAAATGGCATTAAAAAAAAAGAATAGATGTAAATGATGTCTAGAAGGTTCCATGCTTTAGCATGGCAACGTGTGGAGTACTTGTTAGGTTTACGGCAGGAATTGATGGCAGGGTACTCTGTTCCATGTTCTCATGCAGTGTCCTCCTGCTGGGTCCCAGCTGTATGAAAATACATGTGTTGTGTAATACTTTAGAATTGCCACTATAATTTCTTTCTGTGTAAGAGGCATTTCTTGTACGGAAATAAGGGACATTTTTTTGGTGTGTGTGCTCTTGTGACTTTGCTAACGTCCCCTGGAAAAATAATACCTTCATATATTCAGACTGGGGAACTCAAGAATATAGTGATATGGGGTAGTGGATTGGGGGAAGAGTAACTCAATCAAAAAAGAGTGGAAAATGTTGGGATAATACATTGAACATTGTCCAGTGGAAATGGCTAAGAAACTCAGTGCTTATGAAATCTTACTTTAAGCTTCAGTCTTGGTCACAAAAGGGCTAACTAATTTCTACTGAGAGAAAGGGTAACCATTTAGTCTGTGCCTCTCCATGTAATTAAAAAAGAAAAGGAGAGAAAAGAATATTTCTTAGTTTTGTTCAGGTAGGAGCCTTTGCACTTTTTGTCTTCAGGTAATGATTTGAATGCCATTTAAATGAGGATGGGCTCTGACATTCTCTTCCTGGTGAGCTCACTGGCTTTTCTCTCACCAGATATAATAATACCAGCCATTTGCTGGGGGCAGAAAAAGATGTTAAGCCCTTATTTTGTAATGAAATCGCTTACCACTGTCCATTTTGATTCGTCATTTCTTCTCTCTCACTCTCTCACTCGCTCTCCTTTTCCTTGCCAGCAGCTGTGTGGCTTAAACCTTTGTTTTTTGGTTGCTCATAACTGTTTAGGGAAAAATGGCTGCTTAATGGGAATTACTTTCAAAGCCTCATTGTCACCAACATTGCACATCCTTATGTTACTCAGGTTCAGTAAAACTTGGTCAGTAGCCGAGTAATCATTGAGTTCTCAAGTAAATAATTAACCATTGACTTGTTCCCAAGTTATGTACTCACTGGGTTAGAAATAGTGTCCCAAACTGCTGAAGATACAGGGAGGTTATTCCTAGTTTTACTGTGTCCCCATTGTTCACCACTTGCAGTGTACGGGACATCAGCTGATTCCTCCACACCAGTCCAGCCACTCAATTAAACCACTTCCTGGGGTTTTCTCCCTTAGTGGCAGTGATTTAGAAGACCACACAGTCATTTCTGAGGGCTGCTCCCTGCGAGATACCCTGGATCTGAATGACTGGGAACTGCAGTGTTCAGGAGGAACATTTTGTTTCAGGAGCATTAAGTCTGTGGTCCTCCCTCTTAGTTACAACACAGCAGCATTTAGAGTACTTTGGCCGTGTGCTTTCAACTCTAGCTGTTGTTAGGCCTGGCATGGTGGTGCATGGCATGGCCTGCCTTTTCATTTGCAGAACTCAGGAGGAAGAGGCAGGCAGATCTCAGAGCTCAAGCCAGCCTGAATTGCATGCTGAGTTACAGGCCAGCCAGGGCTGAATGGTGAGGCCCTGCACTAAGGGAATATATATATGCTAATGGTCTTAGAGCCGGGTTTCTATCTTCTAACTAGTCAGTGCTTTGCCCAAGTGTGAACTGTATGCAAATTTTTTCTGAGTCTGGTAGACACAGGCAAAGAAAGGCAGCATGCTGGCTGTACCAAGGGACCGTAGAGATGGGGCAGTGAGTGATAAAGATGGACAGGGCCAAATAGGGTGGTAACACAGACACATAGCTCATCCTTTTATAAACATGTATTTAGTGATTGGTTTTTTTTTACTTCTGTTTATTTTGTATGTCCCTTAAGGTTATTTTTAGGATTTGATTTGCAATGTAAATATACACATAATTTGTCTATAAGGCTTTTGTTTTATTCTTCTGTCTCCCTTAAAAGAAAATATTTGAAAATTAGTTTGGAATTATAAGATATATTTTTTAATTGCCTTTTTTTTTTTTTTTTGGTTTGTTTTGTTTTTCAAGACAGGGTTTCTTTGTGTAACAGAGCCCCAGCTGTCCTGAACCAGGCTGGCCTCCAACTCACAGAGATCCGCCTGCCTCTGCCTCCTGAGTGCTAGGATTAAAGGTGTGCACCACCACGCCCAGCTCAAATTGCCTCTTCTTTAAATTTTAGTTTTCAATAAATAAATCGTGCGTGTGTGTGTGTGTTCATGTGCATATGTGGAAATTAGAGGATAATTTGCCAGTGTTGGCTCTCTCCTTCCACCGTGTGGCTCTGAGATCCAGCTGAGGTCATTGGGTTTGGCAACAAGCACTTTCCCTGCTGAGTCACCACACCAGCCCACTTCATCATTTTTTTTCTAGCACTCGTCTTGGGATTTCCTTGTCCATCTTTCTTTTTTCTTTTTTAATGGCTCTTGGATAGTGAGACAGTGTATGTGAAAGCTTTGTGTGAGGTGGGAAGCATCATGAACAAGCAATTTGTTAGCCCTATTTTCACGAACCGCTTCGTGTCATCAGTACAAACACACCAGGTGTTTGCCTTAGACACATCCGTGGTGGCTGTGAATATACCAGTGGAGGGGGCACAGTCTTCTGGACCCTAACCGAGGCTACGCCAGCAAGCACCAGTGTCCGGATGGAGAAAACGAGAGGAAGCATAGGTGATTGTGCTGGGCGTGGCCTCTGCTCCTTGTAAGGCTCACCTCACACTGACTAGTGTTTGGTTTTAGAGGTGCCTTTTGTTTTTAGAGTAAGGTGTTGTTCTTCATGGTGATGAATCGTGTAGGCTCTGGAATTAAGATGCTGTGTGCTCTCTCGTCCCCTTCCTTATGTGCCCAGTTAAGACTGGGGCAGTTTGTAATCTCTGTGTACTCAGCTTTCAGACTCCAGAATCAGATGGCTGTTGTATGTGAAGGTTGTTGTGACACTTGAGGTACTGGGGTGGCAAGAGGACATGGTATTCTCTGCTACTGTGACATCTACTGCTCCAGTCTAGTTCAGATTTTATTTGATAGAATTTATTTGAGAATCTGTCTTTTTTTTCCTCTTTGTTCTTTCCTCTGAAACAAACTCTCATGTAGTCCAGGCTACCCTTGAGGTTATCATGTGTTTAAGGATGACTTTGAACTCCTGGCCCTCCTGCCTCTACCTGTCAAGTGCTAAAATTGCAGAAGTGCACATGTCCTGGTGGGATTGTGAGATTATAAACTGCCCCAGTCTTAACTTACCCATAAGGAAGGGGATGAGAGAGCACACAGCATCTTAATTCCAGAGCCTACACAATTCATCACCATGAAGAATAACACCTTACTCTAAAAACAAAAGGCACCTCTAAAACCAAACACTAGTCAGTGTGAGGTGAGCCTTACAAGTAGCAGAGGCCACTCCCAGCACAATCACCTATGCTTCCTCTTGTTTTTCTCCATCCGGAGACATGAGAGAACCGAGGGCAAGAAGGTTGGTGAAAATTAAGATACTATGGAAGCTTAGAGAAAGAAGGTGAGCCCTACCATAACTTTCTGAGGAAAACAACAACAACAACAAATAACGTCCCAAATAAAACAAAAAACCCTCCGCTAGCACTTGCTTGATGCTTCGGGCTACATCCATTTTATTGACTCCTCATGACAACCTAATATTTAGATTGCGTACCAGAATTGGTTAGTGACTTGGCTCACAGACAGGTAGCCTGTGAGTGGTATAGTGATGATGGAGACGGGGAGCCCTCCAGGGCTCAGACCACCATCTCCTTCCTTCCAGTTCACAGACCCTGCCCTGCCATGTTGCAGTTTTGGTGCAGAATCCTCAAGGAGGGGTAGGCATTTTGTGCTGCGGCAGATGCAGGTGGACATGAGTGGGCATCTGGGCCCTTTCTCTTACAAGATTTGAAGTTAGAATCCACAGTTTTAAGGCCTGGCCTGGCCATGGGCTGTTTGAGGATTTTCAGGGTCTCTTACCTCCTCCTCTGGCCTCTTAGGATAACTTGTGTTTAATCTCTGTGAAGGGCTGCTTGAGATCAGTGTTCTGGGGAACAAATTGTCACTGTCGTTGTTTTCAGATGTGTGTGTGCAGGCCTGTTTGTGTGTGAGGGCAGCCTCCAGTACTAGTCTCAGGTGCCATCTCTGTTGTTTGTTTGCTTGTTTATCTTTTTGATTCTTAATCAGGGTCCCTCAATTTTACCTGCAACTTAGCAAACTGGCTAAGCTAGCCTCAGGGATCACTTGTTTTGCCTTCTCAGCACTGGATTTATAAGCACAAGCTTGACTTTCTTTTTACATGGGTTCTGGAGATTGACCTGGGGTTCTTTAGCCTACAAAGCAAGCACTACCCTGACTAAAACATCTTCATAGTCCACATCAGTCTCTTACTTTTGCTGTGACGATAATGAGCCACTGTTTAGTGGCTTAAGATACGCTATAGAAAATTGCAGATTGGCACACTTTTGGGGGCAATTGTGTGAATAGACTTGACCTTGGGAGTATATGGCTCGTGTACACACCATCAAGGCTCTAGTTCAACTCAACTGGGTATTTTAGTTGTGTGTTAAGTGGGTGTCTTAAGTTGTTGGAGATGGTAAGATTTTGGTGCGGGGGGGGGATATTTGTAGGCTCTAAAATAATAATCAGCAGTAAGAGCTGGGTTGTCGGCTGGTGCTGGAGCTGAATGGCACAGTGCAACTCTCTGGTTACTGTCGTGGACACTGAAAAACAACAACAATCCACCCCCAATCCAAAAAAGGTGCATTGTCTTGTGTGTTATATTTAAAAAATCACATGGGTTAAGATATGGGAAACTGATCAGAGAAAATTCTGCATAGAACTTTAGAGCTTTTAGAATACTGAACACTAAATTCAAACGTGGAAGAACTATTTCATATATATCAAAGTGTAATATTGAGTTGACTGTGGCAATACAGTTGCATGCATCATTTTTTCCTACACATTTTTATGGACACAGATATGTATATGCTTGTCAAACAACTGGATTTTTAAAAAAACTCAGTACAGTTTTCAGTAGCTGTGATACTGTTTTAAGAAAAATGCTGGCCTCTTCTACCATAGTTTTCAGAGAAGTAGTAGATGACCTGAAGGTGTGGCACGGCCAATGATTTACTTTTCTGATGTAAGGTCTAGGCCAGGATGTCTCAACCTTGCTGTTGTTGACATTTGATTCCAAATGATTTTTTGTTATGGGGAGCTGTCTTGTGCAATGTAGGGTATTCGCTAACATCTTTTGTCAGCCAGCTAGTAAATGCCAGCAATATTTGCCCTTCTCTGTTAGTGATCATCAAACGTGTCTCCAGACACTGCTAAGTGTCCCTAAAGAAGACAGAAACCATTTCTGGCTGAAAGCTACTGATCTAGACCTTCCACACTATGCTTAAATCTAACTGTCTGTGTTAGTCTACACAGTTGAATAGATATTTTCAAACTCACCGAAAGGAAATGTATTTGTAGAAGCAGTGTTTGTCACTAATTAAAAAAAATAAGATTAAAAAAAATCCAACTTGGGTGGAGAATACATAGTTTTTAATTAACTCCCAGCTACAATAAAGAACTCCATATAACCATAATCCCAACCATTTTGATTATTATATTTTCTTTCAAAATGTATGTCCCTTTGCTTTGATATTTATTGAATTTATAATAATACTTTGTTTTCTTCAAACCTTCAAATAGTTGGAAATAATATTGTAGTTTGCAACATGTTAATAATTTCTCTGATTAGAACATCCTATTTATTCCTTGTGTGTATCCTATGAAGTTTAATTGCTATTATGGACAGCTACACGTCTTAATGAACAAGAATTTGTGCTGAAGAGTTGGGTTTCTGAAATTCATTTATAGATTTTTTTTGGTACACATTTTAACATATAGTGACAAGTAAACTCATTTGGTTATTAACTTTTGGAGGGATGCAGGTAAGGCTGTTGGCCCAAAAATTAAGTGGTTGCTTTTTAAAACACATTTTACCAATGATAAAACATGCTTTCTTTCTTGTGACTCGGTGGCTGTAGCCAATCAGAGGAAGGAACTGGCTAGATGGTAAAGGAAGTATCTGTTCCGCTATTGAAGCACATGGCCCCTTGCCATCTTGATAAAGGATTGAATATTGTACACCCAAAGTCTGCTGCCCTCTTGACCCTTCATCAGTCATCAGCAAGCCTGTGAGGCTCAGTGAGCCAGAGTCCAGGAGGATGCTATTGTTTGATGTTGTGTAACTCCCTCAAACGGAAATTACTGACACAGCAGTATCACTCAGTGATGTCTTTCTGGTTTTAGATTATGGGCATGTGTTTCCTCTCTGTTCTAAAGCTGTGCCAGGTTACAGGTATAAAATGGTGATATGTAGTAGGGCTTGAGGTTGTGTTATATAGATGGGCAACCAAGATACCTCTGGTAACTTCTTTTCTTTGGTAGCATAATAATATATGATCTCTTCTAGCACACACTTGTATATAGGATCTTCCCTAAATTTCCATTGTTACAACCTTGGGGGTTAAGACCCCTTTGGGGGTTGCATATGAGATATCCTGTGTGTCAGATATTTACATTATGATTCATAACAGTGCAAAAGTACAGATATGAAGTAGCAACAAAAATAATTTTATGCTTGAGTGTCACCACAGCATGAGGAACTGTATTAAAGGATTTCAGAGTTAGGAAGGTTGAGAACCACTTCGGTAGAACATGTTGCAATTGCTGCGTACTGTTCATACTCCAGTAAGGCATTAATGACCTAAAGAAGTGACTAGTAACTTGTGTGAATTCTTCTTCCATATAACCTATTTGGTTTTGTTTTTTTTTTTCCAACTCCCTCAGGAAGACTTTATAAGAAGAGCTATGTTTAATATTCACAGCTCCTTCTCATCTAATCTCTATATTTATGCCACTTTCTTGAGCAAGCAAAGTATCAGCTGTAGCTGTTACTGACCAAAGCTGCTTAGAAGTGGGGGAAGAAAGAGGCAGAGATAATGTGCTCAGGTTCTGTGTCTCAAAGCATATCTATTGCAGTCAATCTGTGCTGATAGCAGCTGGCTTGCAGAAGACCGCTCAAGCCAGATACTTGTTTCACATTTGTCCACATATGTAGTCGAGTGGATGCTGTCGTGATAAATACCACTGATACGTAACAAAAACTGGATAACTGTCCACGTCTGTCAGGCTTTTTGTTAATGAAATGCCATGAATGCATAGGGTTGATTAGTTTGGGCCACAGTTACTCCATAAAGCTATTGGTCTGTGAACCTCGATGTTTGATAACACATCAAGAGAAAAATTAGATAGATGAAACTGCATCATTATAAAAGAGGAAAATGGTTGCTTCTCAATGTGAACGAGAAGTGATGTTATCTAAATGAGTGTATTTAGAACAAACCAAAGGACAACTATTCATGCGCCGGGAGATGGCTCATTTGTGTTCCAGTTCATTAGGGGCAGAGCCAGGAGGTCATGCTTACAACAAGGTGTCTTATCTGTAACTTAACTTTTACCACATCCTTGGTAAAGTAGGTGTTTTCTTCAGTGTACAACTTTACAGGCGAGAAATTGAACTCTGTAGAGGTTTACCTTTGGCAAGGCCAAGGGCAGAGGAAGGACTCTGAATTGAGGTCTGATTTACTCACTAGAAATTTACTCGCATTTGGTCTTTTTTTTTTTTTTACCATGGGAGGCTGCAGCTGTAGGGATGTCTGGTTCTCCCCACCCCCATAAAGATGGCCCCTCATACTTCCCAGTAAGACTGTAGAGCTTCACTTACGGAAGCTTGTGAACACCTTTTTGATTCAACCATGTCTCACAGAAATTCTCTGTCTTTATTGAGCATCCTTCCAGATGCTCATTAGTTTGTTTCTTTTCAGTGTACTGGGCTGTCTGATTCCTGTTTATGAATCTTTGAAGTGTGCACATTAAAAAAAAGTAATTAGATTGCCGTTATAATTTATAGCATGCCTGAAGTCAGTCACCTGAGTTAACTGTTAGAGACAAGAGTTGGTAGATTCATGTGCATTTATTAAACATTAATGTACTAATTACATAGGGATTTTGAACTCAGTAAAAGAAAAATAGTGAGTCTTTAAGATTTTTCCATTTTCTGTTAATTTCAGTTGAATAATTCATGACTTTTATTTGTGACATGACTCTAATATCTTTTTTTGGGTCATTTTATAAAAATAAAAATAAGGTGTTTTTCTTATTTTTAGTAAATGTTTCCTGTAATGTTCCTGATATTAATGTACTACATATCCCACTCTAACTACATATGTATTTATAAAAATAGACAACTGAGTTTGAGTTCAAAGGCTACCTGAGCAGCCCACAGCTCTTAGACTGGTAAAAATGACAGCATAGTGGAGAACCGACGTGATTCACTGGAGGTTGGGTTTTCTGTTAAACAATAGAGATTATCAAAAGACTTATGTTGTCTAACCAGCGATGACAAAAAGAACACAGTTCAAATAGACTGTAATAAAATTTTGCTGAAGGAATCTAGTTTTGAAGATTCCATTTTTCTGTCCTAAGCCTCAGCACAGAGAGGTGGATCTGGATAATGTTTATGGTGTGCCCATGGACAACTTGGGAGGTAACTGCAGAGTGTGTTAGACTTGGCTGTGTTAACTCTTCGAGGTTTAGGGCCTTCAAGAGTACAGCGCTGAAGGACTCAGTCGCGCATCACCTGAGGGAATGAAGACATTTCTCTCTTCAGTGTGTTCTGTTGTTATTTTGTTTGGTGGGGGGCGTTGAACTGAACTGTATTTCTGAAAGAAAGAATCCTAAAAGGAGAATAATGGGGCAGCAGAGAAGCACTTGTTCACACCACCTGCTTAAAAATCATCTTCACGTGCGCACTTTAGTCCTTTCTGCCGGTCCATAGACTTGTAATGCCTTTGGCTTACAGACATTTTCTTAACTAGCCTTTATTCTTCTCTGTTAAGTCATAAAACTCACCTGTGACTAATGTGCAGTATTATAGTAGTGATGTGGCCATAGCCAGATTGTCACTTCCTTTGGACAAATACATTCTGAAGGGCAAACTGCTTTGCTGGGGACTTCATACATCTGGTGTTAGGAACTACATCTCTCTTAGACTGTGTTCTAGGCCAGGGCTTCCGAAATAGTTTCTAATTATAGCCCTAGTTATATCGCTATATAAAATAGGTGCACCAAGTAACCCTTTACTGATAGTAAACCATAAGGAAATTTATTTAATGCACATGTAATTTTATCTTAGATGGGTGTGGTGCTACAAGCTGTAAACCCAGCATTTGGAAGGTAGAGGCAGGAAGATCAGGAGTTCAAGACCAGTCTGGATTGCCTATTATTTATGAGGCCAGCCTGAGCTATATGATACCCTGTTTCAAACAAAATCAATAAATGAATATAATTTAAAAATGAATTATTAAAGATAAAAACAAATTTGTATATTGAGATGGATGGGATTATTTATTTTTGGATAAATAATTAAATCTTGGCTGAATATTTGATATTATCAGACACAGAACATAATTTACAATTTCAGAGTTGATCAATATTTTGATTTTATAATTGTCAATGCTGTTGGCTTTGATTTGTATAAATACTTAGTATAAAATGTTTAGAGCCACTTGAAATATGTTTGGACATTTTATCCTAATTCCAACACAAAATTCAGAATTATTTTTGCTGACCCAAGTCAGCAACTCAAACTCAGTTTTAAAAATTAAATATTCTAAAACAATCCAATTAAAAGGAATGCCGATTAGATATATGCTTCCATGCTGAAGAATGATGATAGGAAAATGTTAAAATTCTTTGTCTATAATTAACTCACATTCCTATCAGAGCATAAATCCTTGTATATATAGGGAAAACGCTGGAATCCATAGCAGACAATAGTCTGAAATCTGAGCCAGTGTGCTTCAGGCAGCTTTTCTAGACATGATGTGAGGGTATGCTTAGCTCAAAGTGTGCATGCTTTGTGTTTAGAACCAAGGCTGCAGTGAAGTTGTGACATGCTACCCAGGCGAATATTGCCACAAATGCCTTGGATCGATTGATTTGAATTCAGTTTTGGTCATGAACCGTCAGAAAGCTTTTTCTGTTGCTAAATTTTTCACGATCAACAGTACTGGGTTGTAACTCACAGTTTGAGGAGCTAAGTCCTGAGCTTCTTCTAGAATTGGAAGAAGGGACCTCAAGGCTCTGAGGCCCCACTGAAGGAAGGCTGGAGGAATCATAGTTAGGGTTATTGAAGTTAAGTTTTAGTTCCAGGCTGCAGAGCTAGAGGGTTGGGGAGGGGGCAGAAGAGAAAGCACTCAGTCACTCCACGCTGCTACTCCAGCCCCCAAAACCACAGCCCATTCTCTGGTCTGGCTTACTGGGTGGCCTTTTTAAGGAACGGGGCAAAGGTAAATCATGCAGGTTTAATTTGAAAATTGCTAACACACATACAGCCTCTCAATACAGCCCTCCTTCCTAGCGGTGTAAACATTACTCTGGGACAAAGCTGCATAAGATCACTCGGATGAGATTTCAGTGAAGAGGGTGTGTATAAATATGTTTTAGGGACCTAGGGAGCATGGATATTCCTTGAGTCCTTGTCACTGGAACATGAAGCTACCCACAGAAAGACCCACGTGTTGTTACTCATGAGACTCAAGTCTGTTTCAGAGATGGAGACAGGGCAAAGACTTGGAAATGTTCAGCATGAAAAAACATGGAGAGCTGAATGTAGGTGTGAAGTACTGTACTTGTGAAGCTTCGAGTTGGTATTTTTCTTCTTTTGTTTCCTTTTTAAAGAGGCATGACATTTACTATTGAATTTGGCCTCTTTTGTGAAAGACTTTCTAAGCTTCCTTGATTTCCGAATTGCTTCTGAGAACTCAATTGAATTGGTAATAGCATTTATAACTTGGTATTTGCTGTGCTCTGTCTGCACGTCTTACAATATTGTACCTTCTATGCCATTGATTTTTCAGGAAGTGATATTTTAGAAACAATATTTAGTGCATGATAATTATAAAAAGCCATTAGCGATTTGAAGAGGTTTCATCATTTCCAAAGAGATATCAGGTTTTAAAACAAAAGAATTCAGCCTCATGTGTCATGGTCAGGACAAGACAGAAAAAATATGATGTTTTTAGGATTTATATTAATGTAACCCAAGCCAAAGTGTTATAGTTAGGAGTCTATTTAAATGTAACAGAATTCTTCTGTAACAAGTTTTCCATCACACTTTATACTACATACTAGCGTTGTGAAAAAAGCTATAAGAAAAATATAACCAAGGCTGTTCTTTTGGTAAACATATGTGCACATGTGTTCAGCATATTGTTCTTGCATTTTAAACGTCCTTGGGCTTGGGACCGGAGTGATGTCTCAGTGGTCAAGTTAGGAGAGTGTGCTGTTCCTGCAGGGATCCCAGTTGTGTTCCCTGACCCCAGTTGGATACTTTTCAACCATCAGTAGCTGTTGCTCCTGTGGGATGCAGCACCTCTGGCCAGTACTAACACTTGCACACTTGTACACACACACACACACACACACACACACACACACACACACACACACACACAC
>CAJQZJ010004752.1:711619-728788 GCA_907164525.1 Lophiomys imhausi
TTTTTTTTTTAGTTTAAGGTATTTCTTTTTCCCCCCAACAGCTCTCCAGGCCCTGCACTTACTATATAATCAGATATATTTATCCCTCTCAGGTCTCTGAGGTGGTTGAAGAATAGATAGCTAGAGTCTCATAGTTAAATTTTGAGTTGTTTAGGAATGAAGAGGGTGTTCTGGATCTAAGAAGATATTTTTAAAATTATGAGGCAAGTTAGTATGAAAGCTGAGTTAGATATAGAACTTTAAACTCATGGAGATGGTTAGATAGTAGAATGTTAAAGTCAGGTGCCAAATACATATGGACTGGACATTGGGAATGTATGCTAAGCCATATAACTCTTATAATTGTGGCCTATTTATTTCTGTTGTTTTGTATTGTATTTATAGTTATAAGAAAAAGAACCATTTTTTGGACTGAAAGACATCAGACTTTTAACTGTGGGATTTGCTTAGCAAGCCTGAGGTGCAATTCCATTTGTAAGAACAGTCCCAAGTCTTCTCTTCCAACTTGCCATTTCTGAAGTCAGGTACAGGGACCTAGCAGGGAACTTGCGCTACCTCCCTACCCTAGGCCCAGGCCTAAGGGCAGGTTTGTGGGTTAGCTGGGTTTGGGGGAAACTCACACCTGATCCCCCAGTCCTGTCAGCAAATGTGAGGCCCTTGTTCAGAATGCACAAACCCCACCTGAAATTAAGCCAGAGTTTCTCTCTATCTATGTTGAAATATATATATAGAATATATTTCAATATTTATATGTATATGTATTTCAATATATATACATATATATTTGACCCATGATTAGGTGTTTACAACATCTAATCTTCAACAATTTAAGAGAACTGTGGGTGGGGTAAAAAATAGCAATACCCACATTCTGAAGTCTGAGCAAAACAGGAAACTAGTCTTTTTTAACCAGTGATGCCCAGAACTGGTTATTGCAAAGAGCTTGTTTTCCTAATGTGATGTGGTCAGGCCAGCTGTGCCAGGAGTCGAATTCTGCTCGTTATGAAGGGCGTCTGTGGATTTCTTTAGCTGACAAACCTATAGACAGGCAAGCATAATTATCAGTGGTAACCTGGTCATTATGGCCGGATGGTGCTTCGAAAACAATTTGCCCAAGTCCTGAAAGCCCGTGAGAACATATGAAATAAGAATATTTGAGCAACACATAGTTATTTTCAGGAGTTGAAAATGAGCCATGCCTGTGAGCCATAGAATACTTTATGGTAGAAGAGCTGATTGAGTTTCTGCCTTCATTATTTTATTTTATTTTTTAAGTCAACAGACAGCACTGGGTGGCAGTCTTATTTTTTTTTCTCTTTGGCTCGCTCATCAGCTCAGCTCAAGCTTCGTGTTATAATGGTCTAGAGTCATTGTTGTTGTTGGCTCTCAATGTCTGGTTGCAGTTAGATAAGTTGAAAATTAAAATTCGGGTCACAGAGATGTCATTTGTCATCCTCAGTCTCACGACGACGACTCCCTCAACACTGGCTTTGTGGACAGTGGAGAAAAAAAAATGATCATGGTGGGAAATGATTTAGGCAGTTGTTGGCTAGACTTTTGGCCTTGAGGAAAATGTTGATTGCTTCAGAACCAAAGCAAAAGGAGAAATCTCCACTATCTTCACTGTCTTTCGCAGAGCACCAAGTTAGTGTCAGTCGGACTGAGGTTTCCCCTCCATTTCCTGCTGTGGGTTCTGTGTCACAAGGGAGCCCATCTCCCCCAGAACCTTCCCTGCAAACCATTTCTCTCTGTCACCTTAGGGATAAAGAGGGCGTTAGACTTGGGGAACTTTGATTTCACTGTTTATTGCAAATTTTTGTCTTTTTATTTTTGGTTGCCAAGCCAAGTATTATTGGGTTTGCGTAGTGAAGGCTTTACGCTTGTCAGTTTGTATCAGACTCTACAATTGTCTCCTTAATAAGTAAATTGCTCACCCTTCTCCATTGTGAGGCTTGCTTTTTGGTGCTTGATCCAGGCAATGTGCCTGGGCTTAGCAGTGCCCCCTCTCCAGCTGACTGCCCAGGCAGTTCCAAAAAAGGCAATCATCCCAGCTATTGATTTCTGTGCTGCCTCAGTCATGTTAGAGTTATTTACGACCAGAGAGGAGCAAGCTTCTTGCATCTGTCGCTTAGGTTTAGCTCAAGGGCCCTGTACAGCAAGTCTGTCTCCATTCTGATCCAGGGAGATGTTTTTCTCCCCGTGGAGGCAGCCTGGCCAGAATCCCTGGGTAGTAAACCGAGAAGTGCGTGCCTGTGGGGGTGTGAAGGTCTCAGTGTTTTAACCCCTTGCTGCTTCTCAGTGAAAAGGGAAGACAGTGGATGGATGGTATCTGCCACTTAGCCCTTACCAGGATGTGGTGAAAGTAATGAGATAATAGATGTCAAGTATGCTCAAACACAGAAGAGAGATATTTCTAAAAGTGCCAGCCCTTACTGGGAGAAAAGAAAGCTAACAGCAGAACTAGCAAACAAGCATGTTTTTTTTTTTTTTTTTAATCACATCTCAGATTTCAAGTGCATGTTAAAATCCTGTGTTACTGCTTGGAGGGCAAAGCCCTGATAACATTATGATAACACTGCAATGGCAGAAAAGAGGATTATTACTGCCTTCACTCTGTACATGCTTCCGTTGTGGTATATTTCCTGTACATTTTCTTATTTAAAATATAATTTAAAATATTTTTGTACTTCCAAAAGTGTGCCTTTGTCACTACCCCATTTCAATAACTACCTTATGAATGGAGCACAAGATAAAAGACTCTGGCTATGGAGGTAGAAAAATGGCTGCACTTGAGAGCACTTGATACTCAGGTCGAAGACTGAAGTTCCATACCCATGTGGGGCAGCTCACAACCACCTCTACCTGGGTTCCAGGAGGTCTGACACCCTCTTCTGGCCTCAGTGGTTGCTGCACTCACACCCACTAAAGCCCCCCCCCCCCCCCCCCCCCCCACCCCCCCCCCCGCCCCCAAACACACATACATAATTAAAAGTAAAAACAGTTCTTTAAAAAAAAAAAAAAAGTACTCAGAAGAACACTTAGGAAAATGGTATTTTCCCAGCATAGCATGAGCAGATAAAGTGTCCTCATCTGTCATTCCCATTTGCTGAGGTTCTCACCAAAGAATTAGCAAACACAAAAGTTTTGTGTACATTTGACCACGGGTTCATCTTGCTGCTGCCTTCTCACATGTATGAGTGTGACTTTATTAAGGAGACATAGTGAAAAGAGCACTTCTTCTGTGTTGGACATTTTTTTCCCCAGTTTTTTAAGTATTTCCGCTACACCTTAGAGCTTTGTGGAGATTTGGCCTATCTAGCTTGTTCAAAAAATATTCCCTTTGAGGGCTAACTCACTGTCTGGCAGGGTGGATGGGTGGAGGAGGTGGGTGACAGTCTTGCCCTGGGGTTACCTACGTGACGGGAGCCTAGGTTGGAGACGGTTTCCCAGCTCAGTTTTGTCTTCTTGGGAACAACATCCTTGCCTCTTTCTCTGTGAGAAGGAAGCAGCCTTGGTGGTGGGTGAGACTGGGTAAAGGAAGTTGGGGGTGACTGACTCTCAGCTGGAGACAGAGGGGATCAGGGAGAGCTGATGTTCCCTGCCTGGATCAGGCAGCCATTTGTGGCAGAGAGGACCTGGAGCCTGTGCCCTCTTGGAACCTGTGACCTGTCAGACATCACTGCTTCACCCTTGCAGCCCAGGAAGCTCTTTGCTGGGGAGAATTAATTGCTTTAATACTGATTGGCTGTAAGCCAGTCCTACATGAGCTTGCTCCCTGCTCCTGGCTCTCATTTGAAACTGGATGAGGAATACAGTTGTAGTTTATGGATATGCTTATGAAGCAGCTGTGGCATGGTTTCTCTGCTCTTAGGAATATCGAGTACCTGACAGAGAAAACTTCAGTTTTATCTAGGTGACACCAGATTGACTGCATAGTCCATCTGCCAGCTGCCAGAAGCTGGGCTGTCTTGATTTTTATATCCTTAAATAAAGACTAGATAACACGCCTTGATAATTCGGAATGGTAGTTTGATTTTGTTTGGTTTTCTTTTGGCTAAGTGTGAACTTCGTAGTGGAGTTGATTCTCCTTGTGGTGGGGAGACTTGTCTTGAGCATTGAGAAATATTTCCCCACATCCCTGTCCTCCACCCAGTAGCCCAGCCCTACTGTCCTGCCAATCTTAACAGTCAGTAGTAGCACCAGCTGTTACTCAATGTCCCCTGGGAGGCAAAATGTCTGCACTTGTAAACCTCCATAGACTATCAAGAAATCTGAGGTCTGTATATCTCCAACCCTGAACCAGACTTTTATCAACAGCACAAAGCTTGAACTTAAGAGGCCAGAGTAGGAAAGTAAGAATAGGGGGAGTTAACTTTCTAAATAGTAAATAGTCAATGGCTGACTGAGTGGCAGCCTCAACCAGGGGATTTCCCCTGCTGGCTTGTGGCAGGAATTCCCTCTCCCTCTTGCCCTGAACTCCAGGACTCCCTCCTCAAGGACTGCCCTTGCTTCTGACTCACTTAATTCTTCTGTCTCTTCCTTTCCATTTCTGCCCCCCCTGATGCTGCCAGTAACTGGACCAACCCGGCTGCCTCTGACAAAGACCGGAGCCATTGAGAGTGTTCCTGCCAATGCTGTGCCAAGACACTGTGCCTCTAGACAATGTGGCTTGCTATCCTTTGCTTATTTTATAGAGTTCTTCCTGGTCTTTTGTGGCCTATGTTGGGAAAGATAGTTTTATATGCTACCGACTCAAGTCATCAGTTTGGCTATCTGGCAAGAAACTGTGCCATCCAAGGTTGGCAGGTTCTGTGTTACTCTTATTACATGGCCTTAGGCTAATTCTAAATCCTGTTATATAAGGTTTAGGAGAGTTAGCCTAGAGTGCCCACTACTATTTGTGACATTAGTCTAGATGGGAAACACAGGCTTCAAATAGTAGGTGTAAAAATGAACTCCGAGAATGTGATTTCTTTCAAATAAGATGAGATGATAGACGCATGAGCAGGTGGCATAGTCCAGCTGGCCCCTGTTACAAGCGAGGCCTTCCCTAACACTATAGGGAGATGCTCTGTGTAGAGAGATCAGAGTTCCTGCTCCCGAGGGACAGAGCCTTCGCTCTCTGTCCCAGGCTCAGAGAACTGACAAACTGAAACAGCTGTGACTTACCCCTCTCATAAGGAATACAGGAAGCATGGAAATAGTTCTTTGGAGTCCATGTGGATCTGCTGTGGTGTACAATTCTTACCAAATGCACACAGTCTGCTAAGAGAAGACTAGTAACTATGTATTGAGATCCCAGCTCACCAAAGACCTTAAAATAACTGGACTCCTTCAGTTCTAAAGAGAAAGAAAACAGAAGATACATGTTGTACAGGTTTTCGATGAAACTAAGAAAAGTTTATTTACAGGAGAAGCACATCAAATGACCAATGTTTGTATGTAGTTTGTCAAGGCAGGGATAGTTGCCATTTTACTCTAGGAGACTGTTACTGTTAGGCCTGAGAAAACGAGGGTTCTCGTTATCCTGTGTATTTTCCCCTTTCCCTCTAAAGCTGTCAAACTGCGTAGACGGACCCTGTAGATAGATACATTTAACAAGAATAGAAATGTGAGAGTGGTGAGTCAATAACTTCCTTTGGGAAGTTTCTAGAACATCTTACTGATGGTTTCAAGTTGGGTTCGTGGTGCCCTGGGACGTTGGATAGTTGTAGAAATGAAGTGTAACCCCAGTGGACAGTTCCAATTATGTGGCTTCAGGTCTTGAAACAGCAGCATACATTTGTTTGTTGAATGAATAGTTGAATAAATGAGAAAAATAATTGAAAATTTTTTAAAAATTAAAAAATTGAAAAAGAAAAAAGTTCATCATGAAGATTTTTAAAAATTGTTTTTACTTATTCTTTGGGGATTTCATACAAATACACAATATGCTTGGTCATCTCCCCGCCCCCTCCCCTTTTTTTTCCTCCAGCTCCTCCTGGACTTCTCCCATACCACATCCTCTTCTCAACTTCATGTTCTTTTTATCTATTTTTTGAAGCCCACTGAGTCCAATTAGTGCTGCTCATGTATGTGCGGCCATCCACTGGAGGACAGGCAACCTACTGATGAACATTTTAAAAAGAAAACTAAACACTATTTTGATTGGAAAAATTAAAGACATTTCACAATAATGAAGTTACTGCAGATTTTTGAAGAGTAGCATGTGTTGAATATTAAAGAAAAAAAAACAACCTTGTGGCTCTTATTCAAGGACAACAGGGACAGGTTGTCATTTCTAGAGACAGGGAGCATGGCATCCTCTCTCGGAGTCATCTAGACGGACGCAAGTGCAGAGACTCTCCCAAGCGTACTGATTTTTAACTGACACCTGAGAGTACGGGACACTTTGTAGAGCCAAAATAAATTAAGACAGTGAGTGAGGTCAAGCAATGTTTTGAGCTATGTAAGAAAAAGGTTTTGATTTTGGAATACTGAGCTTTGCTCCAAGCCTGAAATCACCTTGAAGGCCACCGGCCACTTCCCCACCTTTTTTTTTTTTTTTTTTTTCCTGTCACAAGGCCATGAGAGTTACACCAGCTCAGTGAGCAGCTAGGAATGATCCCATGTCTTTAACTCTTCATGGTTGGTCCCACTGCCACACTCACTAATCATTAAGAATTGAATTTGAAAATGAGATGCATGCAACTTTTTGCCTTCCTTCCTTTCTTTTTTTTTCCTTTTTTTCTTTCCTTCTTTCTTTTTTGTTTGCTTTTGTTTTTCTTTTTGTTTTTTTGTTTGTTTTTTTGAGACAGGGTCTCTCTCTATGCAGCCTTCACTGTCCTGAAATTCACTTAGTAGACCAGGCTGGCCTGGAACTCACAGAGATCCACCTGCTTTTGCCTCCTGAGTGCTGAGATTAAAGGTGTGTGCCACCACCTCCCAATTGTTTTGTCTTTCTTCAACCCAAGAATCTTCTTAAATTTTCAGTCTTTGTATCTTGTCTGTTCAAGATCATAAACTGAGAGCTCATCTCAGAAGGTTAAAAGACTTATCTTTGGGGCCCTGGGTAAAGGTGCTTGAGGCCAAGCCTGGCAACCTGAGTTCAATTTCAGAAACTCATGTGGTTGCAAGTATGCAACCCTCCAAAGATATAAATGTAGTAATAAATAAATAGATGAATGAATGAATGAATACATACTTTAGCACTTCCTCATGGACAATTTCGTTAAACTCCTAAGGCTTTGAGTGGGCAACAGGGAGGTGGTGGTTGGAAATAATTTTACCTGCCTCATAAAAAGATTAATGGGAAATACATCGTAATCACTTCACACAGTGCTGGAACCCATGGGGTCAGTAAATAGCTGGTTGCTTTTAGTTTTCTCTGATGATGTTTCAAATCCCATTATTATTTCTAGATGTTTCATTTACTTAACATTTCCAGTAGTAAGATCAAAATTTAAGCCTTTACTTTATAGAAACGAGAGTGACCTAAAGAGAATCAAGACTATCAAAATGAGCTGTTCCATCTTATAGAGGAATTGGGTAATGCCTGAGGCATATGTGTGAATCTACATGTAATGAGCCAGACGGAAGGCAAGTGGACCCTCTTCTTGGCTAAGAGTCAGACCCGTTTCCAGGTCTTATGTGTTCTAGGCCCATTGAAGTTGTTCCTTCTAGTTGGTCTAATTTTGTGTCTATTAATTTTTCCTGACATTTCTTAAGACTTAAAGCAACAAAGTACTTAGAAAAGTACTAACTTGTAAAAGAAATAAGAAAGTGCTTCTGTCATTTATATATTCTTCAGATACCAACCTTGTATGTTATGCTCTAGGGTCTAAAGGACACCCACCCTCCCCTCAATTTTTCATCCCACGAATAAAAACCAGGTTTCAGGTAGCACCAACACAAAACAAAACATCACTCGGTAATGCTAGGGTCTTTCAGTTGGAATTGTTTCTGTTGAGCATTTTTGATGCGACGGTTTCCTTGTTGCGAACTGACTTTCAAGATGAGAACACAGTAGGACTGGGTGCGCCATTCTGTCTTGGTGGTGAACGTAAGTGCTTTCTCTTAGGGTACTTCAGATCTTGGTCTTTCACTGGGGGGCCTTAAACCAGAGTTAAGACCAGCCTAACTAGCCTCAAGAGAAAATGTTTGAAAAGTTCCTTTAGCCAAGGCAGTTTTGGCCTCCTCTTTGTCTCAAATATTATCCTAAACATTATAAAGACTGGGTAAATGTTCCAGTGGAAGTGGTTGTAATTGCATTAATTTAAAAGCTGCCTTAAAGCAGGGACTTACATGGGTGATCTTTAAAGTGCTTCCCAGCTTGGTAATAGCTGGTGGAAAGTCACCGCTGCCCGACCTAGTCTATGTACAGTTTCCACAGTTCTGTGCGACTTCTTGCTGAATCCTTTTATGGCTGAACAGCGTATTCCTTTGATTAAAGGCTCCCTGAGTCCATAAATCAATATTAGTGGTTAGCTAATTGTTGAGAATTTGAAGTTTTACTTTAACACAATCAAGTCGTAATTATTTCTTCACTGAGGCCAAAATGTAATCTTGTAAAATCTTGTTAGGACGTTGTTATTTTCTTCCCTCAGGTCTTTTTATTAAAGACTTCTCAACACGGAAAACTGAAAAATGTTGAAAACTCTTCCAGCCCGAAAAACAAAAAGCAAATGACACTACAACAACCCCCAGGGCTTTCCACGCTACTACCACATTACTTTCATCTATGCCTTCACCATGTTGACCACCTAAGTTGATATCCCAGGAGCTTCCTAATTTTGAAACTGAGTGACACATTTCAGCCCCTGGTTGACTTCAGCTGTTGCAGATTTGTATTTGATTCCTATCACTAATTCTTCCTCCTTTGTTTCAGTGGCAGTGTGCACTGGGAGCCCTGTCAACGCTGTTGTTTTCAGCCTCTTTACTCACCTGTCCTCATTATGACGTCAGCCAAATTTCAGTCCCGGGGCCTCTCACTGCCTGCAGTTTCTGAAGTGTTCTTACAGGGCCCATTGTTCTGAGCACCACTCCATGCTAATGGATACAGTTGTATTTTCCAACTTGTATGTATACACATTATTGCCGTGTTCTATATGTGTAAGTTCAAACTGCTCCCTTTTGAAAGTTTCTATTTAAGATGTGCCTCAGGGCGCCACAATCTGTGTTCCAAAACTGAACATAACCCCTCTCAAATTTGGTGTTCTCCCTTTCTCCTTGACGACTGTTTATATACATCGTTTATATATACATGTATATATAAATATACATCATATCTATAAATATATAAATATATATATAATGTGTGTGTATGTATAAAATCATCAAGCCTTGTTAGTTGGATGTAGCCTATAGAACTTTGGAAGGGAATTCTCTTGCCTTCATGGAACTCAGTGGTACTTAGGCTGGTTGTGATGGAGAACCATGATGGGATGTTGTGTTGGGATGGAGACTCGTTGTGGGATGGTGAGCTGGGATGGAGACTCGTGGTGGGTTGGTGAGTTGGGATGGAGACTTGTGAGACCAAGCAGTTTTCATTCCATTTTTTTCTTGGTATTTTGTAAAAACAGTGGCTGGAGAAAGTAGAATCCAGCCACTGGCTTGAGAATGCTAAGACGTGTTCTAGACACTTCTTCCTGATTTATCCTACATTCTCTTGTGGATCAGGAATGGGGAACGAGGCATGTATACTTCCATTTATGTAGACAGAAAGTATTTGGGAGCAAAAACTTGGTTTCCTTTAGAGAGACCATTCTGGATCCAGAAGCAGATGGCGCTCTGTGAGTGTGTCCTGTACTCATTTAAGGTTGGTTGAAATCCAGTCCTTTAAACTCATCTTTTTTTTTGTCTCAGTGGTTTCATCATAGTAAAATGCACTGCAGTAACATTAGGAGAGAATTGTTACTAGAGTCCTGATAAAGTTAGAGATGGAAATAGGAAGCAAATTGTATCTCATCAGGCAATAAAGTTTGTCAAGCAGTTGGATATTAAAACAATGCCTTTTCTGGTTTCATTAAAAAAAAAAAACATTAACCCTTATTGATTACTGATTGGGTGTAGCCTGTTCTAACTACATGGAACAAGTATCTAGTTACTACCTGTTAATCTGAGCTAAGTTTAAAAATACGAAGCCTTTAGCTGTGAAGATTCAACTGTAGTTAGGCTGGAATTCTTGGAGCTGGGATACAGAGTGGGTGTGGAACAGAGTTATGTAACTGCCTTTCCCTTTTAGCATTCATAAAAACAAGAAACACACTTCCTGAGGTCATCTAACATTGAGCAAAAATTTTAAATACATGAATAAAAATTCCATTTGGCTTTTTGAATTTTACCAGACTTCCCATGGATCCATAGTTTGGATTGCTTTCGAGTCTGATACTGGTTTGGTTGTCTTTTAAGAGAAACAACAAACAAAACATCCTGTTTTTAGAATAGTCAGCACAAGTCCTGAGGGAATAATTACAGAAATAGCTAAGGTTCTTCCTATATCAGTTAGAAGACTTAAATTTTCCATTGTTATTATATTTTTTTCTTCAGAGTCCTTTTCACAAGTGTGACTAAGACAGAATTGATTGGCGCCCTTGGGTACTAGAGTCCTGCTAAGTCCCTGTTGCCTACTGTCAGTGTAATGGTAACCATTTCAAGTGATAAATATTTGTAAACTCTTGTTTTTGTTTTTGTTTTTACCTCTTCCCCCTGGCAGTATCAGGTTTCAGAAGCTTACCAGGATTCCTTTAAATGTTTGCTTATGTCAGAGTAAGTGAAAATTGAAGAGAAAAGCTATTTTGAAAGGACTGTAATACGACTTTAGGATTGGTGAAGGAGCCAGAGTGGTGATTCAGAAGCCAAAAATAGCTTTCCATTTTATGCAATCAAGTAAAACACTGTACCTTGGCATCCCCATACTGGATTAGCAAGGAGTTGGAAGTTGTTCCACCCCCAGCATGCCATTAGGGATGACAGGCGGAGCTGTGACAAGCTGCTGGTTTAATGGAGCATGTGCTGCTGGCCCCACAGCCATGATGTACAGGCCTGATTAGCACTGAGTGACCTCAACTCACATACATTTCCTCTGAAAAGAGACCTGACAAGCCCTCTCTGTTCTAATGAGCATTCCTGCAGCATGGCTTCTCACAGGGAACCCCTCTACTTCAGGGTTGCAAGGGTCCCCTGTCTCTGCTGTTTACTCTGTGTTAAAAGGTGGCAAGCTTCAGCCATCATGCATCAAAACCATGGAAGAAAGAGTTTTTTTTTCCCTCTCTCTCTTATAGTGCGTGCGTACGTGCATGCGTGCATGTGTGCGTGTGTGTAAGTAAGCTAGAGGTCAACTCAGTCATGCTTCACTTTATTTTTTGAGTCAGGGTATCTCCTTGAACCCGGAGGTCAGTGATTAGGCAAAACTAGCTGGCCAAAAGGCTGCCAAGCACTGGGTGTCTTTATATGTGCGGAGTGCCTTAGGTCAGAACTCAGAACTTCAAGTTTGTGCTGGAAACCCTTTACCAGGGAAGACTGAGCTGTTTTCACAGCCCTCTTGCATGGGAGGGGGACTCTGTCTGTTTGTGTCTCTGGTTGATTTTCTGTAAGAATATGTGAGCCTAAGATGAGTTCCCAGCTAATTCTATTTCTGTTGAGGAAGTGGCTAAATCTCTCCAGTAGGACCTTCTCACTTGGGGAACTGCGACATGCTTGCAAACCAGAGTTTGAAGCCTCACCTTAAATCCTTGGTACCTAAAAGGGGACTGCTAGCTGAGCCCTGCCAAATCATAGAGCTGTTAGGTTATACTTAACATTCGATGTGACTCTAATTAAACAGAATTTGTGGGAAATATCTTGGAGGGTGTAGCAATGCAACTGCATTTAAATGTTTGCAATTACTCCCTTCATTTATAGAGTCCCTTCGGAAAGGGGGATGGTGCCATATCTCACTTAGCTCCATTGTTTTGGACCTTAGCTGCAGGCTATGGGGACCAAAGTACATTCAGCTTGCATTGTGGTGTCTGTCTTTCAGACAGAAAAGTTGGAGAATGTATATTCTTTTCCTTTTTTTATTTCTTCAAAGAGATTAAATCAGGGCAGGGTCTCTGAGAAGACCTCCCCAGTGCTTGGAATTCACAGATTCTACCAGGTTCCTTTTCCTATTGTCCCCTGCCACTGCACTCCCAGCAGCTCCCAGCGTCTTTGGCTGTAGGCCAGCCTCCCAGGGCCCCCCAGCTTTGATGTGTGGCCCAGGCTGTCCTCTGGCCAGGTTGTTGTTGCTGTGGCCTGGGCTTCACTCACATTGAGTGCCAGGAGGGATGTTCTGTCTGCAATATATGTTTTCCCCACCCATAGTCCTGAGGCTGAGAGAGCCTGCCTTTGTCTGAGCCACAGGTGGCTGTCCCTGTGTTAGGAGGTAAAGAAAAAAAATGAAATGTGATGTTTCGGGCTTTTACTACTAATTGTCATAAACTGTTTAGGATAATTAAGAAATGCAAACTAATGGTTATGCAAGCCGGTCATTCTGTTAGGTACTATGACAGCGTATTATAGTTACTCTCTAAGCTAATCAGAAATAAACCTGCTACGAGACAAGCAACATCTGCTTACCCTAATATAAGAGATAGATAGGGCCTCTTCAAAAACCTCAAGAGATCTGCAGAATATGGCATTCAAAGATGGTTTCGTAACTTTAGATTTTTTTATATCAAGACATATCAACTCCTGACAGCACCCCGTATTCTCTTCCAAGTAGAAGATGAGCATCGAAGAATCTCCAGTGGGAGATGATTGCATTAGTCGCAAGCCTATCTCTTGGTAGGAAAAGCCCCTTGCTCCAACTGTAGACAGAATGCTGTCCAAAAATGACAAAACCTGGAGGCAGGTAAGTAGACAGCCTAGCTCTGCCAAGACAGGGTAGGTAAGTCCTTCATAACCCCTGCTCTACAATCAATGTCTGTCAGAGAAACGGGGCCAAATGACTGAAGATCGATGCTGTAATGTATGGAGAGAAAATGGGAACTGTCCAGGCAGCCACTGGTATGTCATTTCTTAGTTTGGGAAGCTGCAGGCCCTGTACTTCCTATAAAAACAGATATATTTATCCCTCTCAGGTCTCTGAGGTGGTTGAAGAACAGATAGCTAGAGTCTCATAATTTAATTTTGAGTTGTTTAGGAGTCAAGAGAGTGTTATAGATCTAAGAAGATACTTTTAAAATTGTGTTGCAAGTTAGTATGAATGTTGAGTCAGATATAGAACTTTAACTCATGGAGATGGTTAGATGGTAGAATGTTAACGTCAGGTGCCAAATACATATGGACTGGACATTGGGAATGTACGTTAAGCCGTATATACCTCATAACTGTGGCCTAATTACCTCTGTTGTACTGTATTGTATTTATTATTATAAGAGAAAGAGCCATTTGCTGGACTGAAAGGGGAAACTGTAGGGGGAAATAAGATATACCTTAAACTTAAAAGAAAAAAAAAAGGGAAGAGGATGGGGGGTTGAGGGTGGGAGGGTGGGACTGGAGGGGGAATAGGGAGGGGACTGCAACTGAGATGTAACTTGAAGAAATAAAAAATAAAGAAAAAAAAAAAAAAAAAAGAAAGCAGGCTGAGCAAGCCGTAAGCAGCAGTTCTCCATGGCCTTTGCATCAGCTCTTGCCTCAGGTTCCTGACCTGTTTGAGTTCCTGCCTTGGCTTCCCTCAATGGACCCATGGTTTGTGAGCCAAATAAACCCTTTCCACCTCAAAAAAAAAAAAAACTCTCTCTGTGTGTGTATGTATTTTTCAGGGCTCATCTCATAGACTTCATTACTTCCTTCAATGACCAACAGAAAGTCAGGTACTTAGCGAGCATTTGTAATTGGCTGGCAAGACTATACTTTCAGGGACCATTTCTATAGTTTGTAATTAGCTGGCTATTTATTAGAATCTTGCTTCTCACACTGCGGCCCTCATACTAGAACATTGTCCATGTTTTGGCCTCATTTCAGACCTACAGGATCCAGAACCAACATTTTAACTTAACAAACTTCGCTGATGACCATGTATCTGTTGAAGTTTTCAGAAGCACTGCCAAGACTACAACCATTTTCAGCTTTCCCTTTTTGCAGAAGTTCTGTTAGAAAAAGTATCTGGCTATAGCAGAGAACTGCTTGCCTTCCCTGTGCCCTTGATCCTGACAGCACGACCACCAGAGCTAAGTGACCAGCCAGTCTGGGAAGGTAGCAAGCTCCAAGTTCAGAGATAGGCTGTCCCCACAAAATAAGAGAGAGCTATTGGAGGAAGATACTCAGGGTCCACCATTACACGCACACACGCATGCAAGCACTCACTCACTCACGCACCACATTAGATGTAACCAGGAGATTTTGTTTTGGAGTCATATGAACTGTATTTGCATTCTGCCTCAAACTGTCATTTCACACAAATCATACACATCTCTCCAAATGGCCTCTTGTAGATACCTCACACCAAGGAGCAGACAATATGATTTACTTTTCTTATCTCCTCTTCCTCCCTCCCTCCCTCCCTCCCTCCCTCCTCCCTCCTCCCTCCCTCCTTCCTCCCTCTTCCCCTCTTTCTTTCTGTGTTGAAGTGCTCACTCCCACTCAGCTTTCTATTTTGAACTCCAGAGAAGAAAATTTGTAGACATCTTGTAGTCTTTCAGGAAACATGGTTTAGATGAGAAATATCTACCACTTTCTCCACGTGTTTCCTCAGTAAAATAGAGAAACACGCCACTTGTACTTTCATACTATGGTGCGTCTCTTAAAGTCAGCACAGAACCAGCCTTGGTCCTTAGGTACCTACTCTCACAGAAGTGATTGACTTGCATTCTTGCATTGGGTTGACCATCTCTTGCCCATCAACATAGAGTGTAGATCTATGGACCACTTAAGTTAACTGCAATGCAAGACTACTTTCAAATACCTGTAGAGTGCGCATTAAATTAAGGATAATGACATATAGATATAATTAGCATCCATAACAAAATGCAGAGTGTTTGTAGTATGAAAAGTTAAGTTTAAAATATTTTTACTGAAAGAGGATTCATGTAGCTCAGGCTGGTCTCACACTTGAAATGTTACTGAGACTGACCTTATACTCCTCTTCTTCCTCATCTTCCTGTCTCTCCCTTCTGGGTGCTGAGAATACAGGCCTGTGTCACAAGGCTTGGTTGATTTATTACAACTCCAAGTCACTTACACTCTGTTTTTTTTTTTCCTGTCTTTGAGTCCAAACCCTATATGACAGAAGAAACAAGAGACACTGGAGAACAAAGAGGAGGAAGGTACTTTGTACTAGGCTGCCTGAACCATGGATTTTTATTTTGAATGAGCTGTGGGGTCCCTTGGAAGGGGAAATTAAATGGCTGATGGGTGTACTTTTTGAAAGTGCTAGTGTTTATGTATAGTTTAATCTCAGTTTTGTCAAGAAAATTAAACAGTTGTATTTAAGATAGGACTTAAAAATACTTACCTTCTATTTAATCACTGTTTGACCACATTTAGAGAATATTATTCTGGGGAAATATTCTGGGGGAAATAATTAAAGGAAATTAATGCAATTAGTTGCTGGATAGGAATGATGTATTTTTAGCAAGTGAAATGGGAACAGGAAGAGACAGAAGAGGAGACTAACAGAATGTGAACATTTATTGAATTGCCATCCACAGAGATAATTTATAATACAGTGTGCTTGGTTAACATGGAAAACTAGAGGGCCTAAAAGATCTTGCCACCCATGCACCTAAATGTTGTATGTATGACATGGTTCAATCTTAACCATAATCCAAATGGAAGTTTTTGAGTATGATGGAAATGAAGGGTGTGTAACACTTGATTGAAGGCTATGTAATCTGAAATAAAACAGCTGAGAATGTTGCAAGTACACATGGGTATCAAGTAGAAAAAAATAATGAGGAGCAGAAGGTTGTCCTACTACAGACTGAGACACACCACAGTCAGTGGTAGCTGAAGCAGCATGGTAAGTACATACTGTGTTCATGTAAGGACATGGAATTCTCTAGTTCAGTGCCAGTCATACAGTACACACAGTTTCAGTCAGAATTGCATCTTCAGTATGTGGACTGAGATAATAAAAAAGAGAAGTGAGAAACAGACTCCTTAGACTACAACATGCGCATGCCAAATAATCCAGCATCCAGGGGCTGAGAAGGTCTCATGGGCTGCTGTTGTGCAGGACCAGAGCTTGGCTTGCTGCACCCTCAGCAGATGGCTCACAACTGCCCGTCTAACTGCCAGTTCCAGGAGATGTGATGACTTCTTCTGGCCTCCATTGGTATCTGTATGTACATGTCATGTATGTACCACAAATGTACACGTCTGCACACACACACATCATATATGTAAATGAAAATGTAAAAATCAATCTTAAAAGTTGGGTTTTTAAAAAAACATTTATTTCTTCAAGTTATATCTCAATCATGGTCCCCTTCCTCCTCCCCCTCCCAGTCCCACCCTCCTACTCTCTTCCCCCTCACCCTATCTGCTTTTTTTTTAAATTTAAGGTGTATCCCCCTCCAACGGCTCCCCCTTTTAGTCTAATAAAAGGCTCTTTTTCTTATAACAATAAATACAATACAAAACAATAAGAACAATTAGGCCACAATTATGAAAAATATAAGGTATAACATACATTCCCAATGTCCATTCCATGTGTATTTGGCAACTGATATTAATATTCTATTATCTATCTATCTTGATGAGTTTAAAGTTCTGTACCTAACTCATTTTCCATCCTAACTTGCACCAGCAACTTGAAAACATCTTCTTAGACTTGAACATCCTTAAAAGTTGTTTTGTAACAAACCTGTGGAACAATGTATGAGGAATGTTAATTTAGTAAATAGGATTGTGCATAATTTGGAGTTTGTGAAAAATTTGAACATGTACCTCATGCTGTAGATTCAAATATATGGAAGAAATATTAAATCATTAAATATTTCAAAATAGTTTTACAGAAAAGTTAACATACACGTATGTAAGCCTCATAAAAGACCATGTAACAATAAGAGTAGAGCTAGGACCTAAACATGCTCAGATTATATGATTAGGTAAAATTTTCATTAAAAACAAAAGGCAAGAAAATTATTTTAAATGGGAAAAGAATTACTGTCACCATTAAAGTAACAGAAATAAGCTGAGGTATGACTTGTATTGAATAAACTACTT
>CAJQZJ010004752.1:740107-767340 GCA_907164525.1 Lophiomys imhausi
CACACACACACACACACACACACACACACACACACACACACACACACACGTGATCGCACGAGAGTGATGAGAGATTCCAGTTTCGGAAGTGTTATGATCAACTTGATTTTATACATTTTAGATAATACCAGGCAATATGCCATGTATTTTATTATTTTCATTTTTTTTGTGAGGGTTCATGGTTGCAAACCAGAATCCTCTAGGGAATGTGAGACTTTTCCACTTTCTAGCTGTTTTCTCAGCTCACTAAGTATTTCCCAAGAGCTTAGGAAGGGTTCAGGTTTTTCAGCCCTAACCTTGCCAAACTTCCCCATGAATTCACCTCCTTGGGAACACGTGCACTTACCACTACACCCATCAGCCATAGAGTCTCTTTCAGCTTCCAAGAATAAAAACAGACAGGGGAAATAGCTATTTTTCCTTTTGAGGAGCATGACCCCTGCCATTTCACGATTTGCTGAAATAGCACAGGAAAGGAACAGTTTAGGCCCTGCAGCTGTAGATGATACACACACACACACACACACACACACACACACACACACACACACTTCTCTTTCCCTATGATATATTTCATTTGACAATATGGTTCAGAGAAGGGGGGGGAATCATTGAGCACTAAGATACAGAAAAAATACTACGTGAATGAAATTATTCTTTCAATTGCTGATGGATATAACAGTAAGCAAAGCTTAGGTTCTAAAATTTGATGGTATCAGTGAATTAGCTGCTTTAATTCACTGCTGTTTCCATACATAGAAGAAGGTTTTAATCTCAGAAGAATTATTCTGGATTAAATCAGTTTATGGGCATCCTATGATTCTGCAATTACTATTTGTCATTACCTTGTGTAGCAATGATTAAAGCAAACATGTAGTAAGGATAGGGCACTGGATATCTTAGATCTTAAGCCATGAAAGATTTCCATTAACAGAGTGATTTGTGCACAAATAAATTATTCATTGACTGGAGCATAGCTTGATTCTGTCATCGGCCTTAAGTGGAATTTTGAGAACACCAATCATCACAGACGCCAACACTGCTGGCTTGAACCCTCATCCTTTTTTCATGGAACTTGAGCTTTTTTTTGGCTACTTGTGGAAGCTTTAGTTTTGTTAAATTCAGTGAACATTTATTTGAGGCAGTTCTGCCCCATGTAGTTTAGTGTTCTGGAAGTATAGAGAAATACAATGACCAGTATGCCTGCATATTGGCTATCAGCTGCTTATAAACCCTAAAACAGAGCTAGGAGTAGTATTTACCTGACTTGAATGTAAGGAAGTTTGTAGCAGTGCCTTGGGAATGACTAAATAGAATGCTTTGTGGATACAAGAAGAAAGAAACCATATCCATGCTCCTGTGGGTGTCCTGGGGTGTGGGTGGGGGCTCTAGAATTAAATAGAATTTTCTAAGAATAGATTTAAAGAAAGGGGGGAATCTTGTCAAGTGAGAAGAATTGCACTCACTTAGAACAAGACATGGGATGAATATTATTGTTTTGAACATGGAGAATAAGTGCTATATTTGTGATACAGCATTAATAAATGGGAAGATGTGAAAGAGGAGACATGGAAGACAGTCTGAAGAGTAGAGATAGCCTTGGATGTAATGCTTTGTTTATGAGAGGATTAGAAGAATGTTGTCACACTTTTGAGCTAAGTAGACACACAACTGCCTTATTTGGGGAGGGGTGGCTAACTAAAGCTTAATTAGTAACAGCGTTGTAGAGAAAAATCAGAAGAAACTGGAGGTAGATAAAGCTAAGAGGCAATTGGATAGGTCTCTGTGAGAAGTTATAAACTTCTGACCTCAGATAGCTATGGGAACACAAATGAGGAGACAAATCCGAGAGAGCACAGTAAATGAATTACTTGTTTGGCAGTGTTTTTGTGATCGGCTATGAGCACTGAGAAGCAACAAGGAGAAAACAATTCCATACAGTGCCTTTAGTAAATGTCAGAGAATCAACCCAAATTATGGAATGCCAACTAGTCTGCATACATTGTACTGGGTGTTGGAACATGTGTTGAGGAAAATGAGAATCATTTTAGTCAAAATAGCTGCATATTATTTGGAGATCTCCCATGCTATTGATTTCACAGTTAACTAAAATCGGGAGCAGAGTTTGATAGCACAATAGTGGCAGTTGAGCAAAGGGTCATGGGAATAGTGTTAATTCTGGACCAGAAAGGTGGGCAGTGTGTAGACAAAAAGATGCTTCAGCTTGGCCTTGAAATTCAAATCTAATACTTTGACGTAGTTCATTGTATGTGAGCTTTCTTTCTCTTTATTTTTCTTTTCTCTCTCTGTGTGTGAGCGTTTGTGCATGTGTGTGTGTGTGTGTGTGTGTGTGTGTGTGTGTGTGTGTGTTTCACAAGCATTTAAAAGAAGCTATTGAAAAGAAATACAGGATTTATTTTGGCTTATAGTTACAGAGATTTCAGTTTGAAGAAGAAGAGGGCAGCGATGTAGAATCTAAGCATTGCAGGACCATGGTGGAATAAATATGGTATCACCTCATGGTGACCAGGAAGCAGAGGCAAGTTTGCACACCCACATATTCTTCAAAGCCCAGCCCTCAGTAGCCTGCTTCTAACCAGGCCTCCTTTGTTGCTATCTCCCAAATGCCATTACATTATGAATCCATTAATGGATGGGTCTGTTCCTTAGAGCAATGCCCTTATGATCCAATCACTTCATGATGATTGGATCCATGAGCTGAGGACAAAGCCTTGAGCATGAGACTTCAGGGGTTGCTGTGTTTGTAAACCATACTAAGCTGTCAGAAATGTAGTTGAAAAATAAGACAGGAAAGTGTGAGAAAAGCTGAGGCAGGAGGAGCTTGCTAGAGAGAAAAGCTCCTACTGGGAGGTAGATCTTGTGTGCTGGGTGTCTTTTTTGTGCCCAGAGAGGGTGGGGAGCAGGGAGTATACTAAATGTGTAAGGTTCGGAATATTAACTGATACTAGGATCTAAGAAAAGGCCAGTGGCTACCACAGTGGATCCTGGGCAACCATGACAAAGTTTCAGGAGGTAAAAATGTCCTGAAAGTTGTAGAAGTCAGGGTGAAAGTATTTTGAAATTTATTTCTTATCTTGAAGATGTAATTAAACACATGAGTGAGCAGGAAGGCTGAGCATTTTCTCAGTGGTTTCTCCTTGTTGGGTAAAGTTTATATCAGCCCTGGTAGATCTTTGTGTTCTGGCTGGTCTTACAGGCATCACTTGAGAATGTGTTTGTCCTGAGAAGTCTTTGCAGCTTTCAAAATACTGCAAAAGTGTTGGACTTCCTGATACCAGCTCCCCACCCCCTCCCTACATCCTCCTCAGTTCCTCCTTCCCACGTGGTCCTTTGGGCACCCTGCTGATAGTGCCCAGTTCACTGTATGCCCTTGGCTTAGGTCAGGGAAGTCCTCGGGCTCTCCTTGGCTCTTGTCCCACGGAGAAGGAGATTTCTACAGAGAACAATCTAGGGAAGTGGGTGTGGGAGCACATTCACACAGACGTGATTGCACACACATGCGCATGCACACACCTACCAGTTGCTTTCCTGTTCTCAAGGATACTCATGGACTGACAACTACACAGGCCCCACAGTCATATGCAAGGGCACATTGTGTTACAGCTTGAAGAAGAGGGCAGTGATGTAGAATCTAAGCAACAGGCAGAAGGCATGGAATTTTTTGTCTTGTTTTGGTTTTTCTTGTCTGTATGTTTTTAAAGCAATTATTACAAGCAAGTGACACAACAAAGTAAATTTTATGCAACTATCCATATTATTAAAACTAAAATATACCTATATTATTAAAAAACATATTCAGTTGTGTTGGTATAACCTTTAATTTTGAAGAAATAGAAAAAATACTATAAAGGAAAGATAGAATGGAAGAACATGTATGTGCCCTTGTAACCGAAGTGCACAAAGAGTATGAACATGTCTATAATCCTGTGTCCACTCACTGATTTATCCTCTAATCACCAAACATTTTATGAGTTCCGTTTTTATTCAGGTTGATGACTAGGCAATGTAACTGGGTTGGAAAAGTACTTGCAAAACTTTAAACAAAGTATATTATGGGAAACCAGCCAATATAAGCCAGCTTCCCAGAATTATAGGAATAGAGTTTGTATGAAAGTACATTTATAAGGTGACAATTTGACACTTATTTCCCCTGTAAGTTGTTTCCTGCTACTCTGAATGCCAGAATGTGTTCAGCCTGTGTGAGCTCAGTCTAGTTCTTAGAAGAATGGCAGTGGGGAACCTCTGTGCTTCTGGAGAAAGCACCATGCATCAGTCTTTTGATTCTCTTCTTTGTGAACAAAGTGGGCAAGATGCCTTACAAGGTGCTTCCTTCTAACGTGTTAGATGAAGCCCTGGGACAAATGAGGCCAGCACGCTGGTTTGTGTGCACACAGAAACATCTCTGGGGTATTCCCCCGCCTCTGGAAGCACCAGCAAGCTGTGGCTGAGCTCAGAGTGGAGAACTCGTGTGAGCTGGAGACTCAAAGCCAGACTCCTAGAGTTAATTGTCACTTGTATTATCATCTTGTCTCATTTTCATCATTTTCTGTTTTTCTTCTGTGAATGACAAGCTTGTGTCTTACAGTATTTACCATTTTTATTCTAGCTTGTTTATGTGTTGCAAGAGAAAAAAAAAAGGCCCTCTTTTCCACTTCTTACTTGTTTTGTTGCACATACTTGTGAATGTTTGATGAACAGTAACATGCTGGCAGGTTCACCTCTATTTAAAAAATCAGAAATTCAAGTTTAACCAAGAGACTTGGGGTCTTTGTTATATGACTCCTAATCTTTAATTCTTTTGTTTCCAAAGCAAATAAAAATTTGTTTTTATGTTATAAGCACAAATGGCAACAATTTTCAATATGCCAGCTATGAACTTAGAATTTCATGAGTGAACGCTAACATGTTTTTACAGTGACTAAAATATTTTAATTAAATTATTATTTGTGAGGTATATTAGCAATATTTTAGGAACACCCCAATGTACATTTGGAAGGATTTTTTTTTACATTATGATGAAATATTTATGTGAATTTTAAATTCTAGAAAGAAAAATTAATTTAATCTTGATATTATTTTTCTAAATATTATACATTTGTGTCTCTATGATCTTTTAAAACTTTATATCTTCTTGCATCTTATATATGTGACTTTGGAGAAAAGAGCAGAACTAGTCTGATAGGTTCATCTTAATCTCTTAATCCATCCTTCCTTCCTTCCTTCCTTCTCCTTCCTTCCTTCCTTTCTTCCTTTCTTCCTTTCTTTCTGATAGGGTTTGGTCAATAGCTTTTGTTTTTCATTTTGCAAGACACACAGGTGTAACTGTATTATCAGGGGACCTAAACAACATAAAAATGGATAGCTGGAAGTAAATAGAAAATTTCTCTCTGATCCAGAAATACGTAAGAAATTATCAGTCAGCTACAAAATTCTCTTTGATCATTTGCATGTCAATGATATAATAATAATAATAATAATAAGGGATATTATTATATCATTAATAATAATTATTATTGGCTATCTAGAACCATACGTGAATTTAATTAGTTTGGTTGATTTGATTTTCTTGTGGGGAGAGGGAGTGTCTCATGTAGCTTAGGGTAACCTTGAGCTCATTGTGTAGCCAAAGATGGCTCTGGATTCCCCATGGTCCTGCCCCCACTTCCCAGATGCCAGGTGACAAGCATGTTATGAACTGAACTTTTTCCAGAAGACAGACACAGACTTAGAGTGTTTTGGTTACTGAACAACTTTTCTCTGTGGTTTATTTTAAATGCAGTTACACAAAGTCTGTACACCAGCTTTTTATTCCTAAGTTCCTTGAACATATATGTAATGGGGGTGTCTTCTAAGCCAAGAATTAAAAAATAAATGACATTAAAAAAAAACAAATTCAGATGCTGAAAAGACATTTCTAATTCAAATATACAAAACCAAGTTTGTATTTTTTTTAATAATTTATTTTTTATTTCTTCAAGTTACATCTCAATCACAATCCCCTCCCTACTCCCCCCTCCAGTCCCACCCTTCCACCCTCCTCCCCCTCAACCCCCCATCCTCTTCCCTTCCTTTTTTTTTTTTTTTAGTTTAAGGTATTTCTTTTTTCCCCCCAACAGCTCTCCCTTTCATTCCAAAAAATGGTTCTTTTTTCTTATAACTATAAATACAATACAAAACAACAGAAATATATAGGCCACAATTATAAGAGTTATATGGCTTAGCATACATTCCCAATGTCCAGTCAATATGTATTTGGCACCTGACTTTAACATTCTACTATCTAAGCATCTCCATGAGTTTAAAGTTCTATATCTAACTCAGCTTTCATACTAACTTGCCTCATAAAAAGCATTATTTTCAAGAAGTGTTCTACCATGTATACTGTGTAGGGTGTGAGCTCCATTCTTGCAGGCTTCCCCTTAGAATTCAGAAGTGAAGTAGTATACAAAAAAAAAAAGACTCAAAATGAAGGGAGCTGGAGAGATGGCTAACCTGTCAAAAGCACTTCCTGCTCTTCCAGAGGACCTGAGTTCAGCTCCTAACTCACAGATCTCTTTAACTAAAGTTTCAGAGAAGGCACTGCACAGAGAGAATTCATGGGAAAGCACTGGTGCACACACACGCACACACACACACACACACACACACACACACACACATCTATGTATTCACACACACAGAGACACAGAGAAATGAAAAATTTTAAATATATGTATTTGTGGGTCTGGGTCGAACATAGTAGCATATTCTTTTAATACCAGTACTCAGGAGACAGAGACAGGCATATCTCTGTGAGTTCAAAACCAGCTTAAGTTAGGGATAAACAGTGAGACCTTGTGTCAAAAGCAAAGTAAAACAAAGCTACACACACACACACACACACACACACACAAATGCATGCACACACATATGTTGTGTGTGTGCGTATTTATGTGTATATATGATGTTCAATACCTTATTCTAAATATCTATTAGAATTATTTCTAATACATCTTTTATTTTGGCTTTATAATGTTATATTTTACATGCATAGGTTTGATACATTTTGGAAATCTGATGGAAAATTTAAATTGAAGTTAATTAATCAACTTTAACCTTGCACTGTGGACTATCCTCCAGAACAGATGCACATAGTTCACATTTTCAATTGTTTTTACTAGTGATGACATTATTACTGAGGCCTTTTCCTAACATGTGTAAGGAAGTTAAATCTGGAAGTGTTCTGTATAATTTCTACAATGGTCATTAGAATTAGATACACTTAAAATTGCATATTTAATAATAAAAATAATATAAGGATCATTCTCAGTAATATAGGATTCCTATGTTTTAATTTCAAAGCCTTAATAACTATGTTGGGGGGGGGGTTGAGTATCAATACCTTGGCAGCAATGTGAGCTCACTGGCTGGAGAGGGAGCAGCCATTAACTGGAAAGGACATAGAACTGCCAGGAACCTCTGGTTGCTGCTTTAACTGTAGGGAAGCTTACAGACACTGGCAAGGAGCTTGTCTCTTCCCAGTTCATCACTCAGCCTTTTGGTTTTGTGTGTCCACGTGAATACATATACATTTATGCATCTGTATTTTTGCATGTGTGCATATGTATGTGTGTGTGTGTGTGTGTGTGTGTGTGTGTGTGTGTAAAACTGGACTTCAGGTCTAGGAAGATGGCTAAGTGGGTAGAAACACTAGCTATGCATGCCTGAGGATCTAAATTTGAGAGCCCAGGCCTGAGTGAAAACTTGGATATGTAACCCCAGCACTCTGAGGGAGGTAGCGGCAGGAGAATTGATGGGGCTTGCTGGGTGCTAGCCTAAATCCAGGTTCAGTGAGAGACCCTGTCTCAGAAGAATAAGGTGAGGAGTGTTGGAACAGCATACCTGATGTCATCCTCTGGGCTCTTCATCGGCATACATAGCAAGCCTTCTCATGATACAGCACGCTGCACGCATGCACACACATGCACACAATGTGTTTCATCCTGTATCTTCAAAACCTCTAAAATTCCTTCTGTATTTGAAACAAGAAAGCCAATGCTCCTCCTAAAAGAAATTAATTCGGATTATTTAGAGTCAGACCCTCAATCTAGATGGCTAAGAAACATCTTACCCCTAGCCTTTGAAATATAAAAGAGACAGTTCAACTCACAAATACTCACTGCATTTACTAAGTTGTTAAAATGCTTGGTCCAAGATTCATCCTCAGAGTTTAAGTAATGGATGATGACCAGAAATATGAAATGATGCTTTTGTCCTTGCTGGCCTTGTTACTAGTGTTCAACCCTCTAGGCACCCATTTTAATAAGTCCGAGAGGGGCACACATGTGAGGTGTAAAGGTGACAGAGTATGTGGCAGCTCAGCCAAGTTCTCATTTTTGCTCATAAGTAGGAATTTTATCAGACTCCAGCTGCAGACTCACTGCATCCTGACTCTTGGGACACGTTCCCACCCTTGGATCAGCTGTGGTTTAGTATCTGGCTAGAATGCAGCAGCAGATGCCCAGAGGGGCAATGAGAGACATTAGTGTCGCCCCTGAGTTCCTCAGTCTGGAGCTGAATGATCATGCTACAAGGAAAAAAAAAATCCCTGATGGAACTTATTTTCTGAGTGTTGGAAGAGGTGAGTGGATTGTAAGCCAAGCTTGGTTTGAGTCTTAAGAATTTATAACTGGAGAGAAAGTCCTAGCTGCCAGGATTTGTTGGGTATGAAGTGTAAGAGTTCAAGTTAAGGCTCACCAATATTCTTAATTTAATCAGAGATGAAATCTTTATCTAAAAAGACCATGAAGTTGCTAGGGATTTCTTCTCAGTTGCTCATGTTGTAGATTTCATGAGAGTACTTTTTTGGCTCCTTTTGATTGTTTTGAACAGCAATTAAATTTTCATCAAACACAGAATTTGAAATATCCTGCTAGTGTACTTTATGCAGGTCAACTTGACAAACTTGTTGACTTTTCATTGTTCAATGCTTTAAATTTTAAACAGAATGACACTTTTTAGGTTTGGGGTGAGGGGAGGGGTGCTTCTTATGTTCCTGAACATGAGAAGATACATATGCCAAAGTCCTCACTTACACTCATTTTCAGTGACCTAAAAGATTTAAAACTAATTTCGGGAATGCAGCTCAGTTAGTAGAGTGTTGGTCTAACTGCTTGGAAGCCTGGGCTCCATCCTTGGCACCCTAGAAGCCAAGCATGGTGGCCCATGTACTCAGAAGTTCAAGGTCATCCTCTGACACCTAGTGAGTTGAAGCCAACTCAGGATAAAGAAAACCCTGATTCAAAACTGGGCTGGGTGTGCAGATGGCTCAGGGAATAAAAGTGAGGCACGCTTGCCTATGTCTGTAATCCAGAAGCCCACAGACACAAGAGAATTCCTAGAAGCCTTAGAGTGACCTAAATTTATGGATCAGCAGTAAACCAGAGAATCTGTCTCATAGAAGGTACAAGTGAGGACTGATACCTGAGGTGGTCTTCTGACCTCTGCATGAAAACTGTGCTACACACATACCTGTATCCCCACAGTAATTAATGCACATACCACATACACACGCATGTGCAAACACACACACACACACAATGTGTGTTCGAAAACATAAAGCAAATTAAAACCAAAATGTACATATAGTCTAAGTACACAAAACAATATATTTCATCAAAAATAAGAGTATGAGAATTAAAAAACATGTAAAACTATTTCAAAAATATGTTTTCATAAATATCCAGAATTGTACATTAAAAAGCAAGTCTGCTTTATAATAAATAAAACATTTTTAATCCAAAATTATTCTAACAACAAAAACTTATATATTTTATATAGAGAGCATATATAAATTAATACATTATTCTGACAACTAAGAGAGAGAGAGAGAAAGTAGAGTGTAAATTTAAATGTAACCAAATCTCAAGCTGTTTTGGTGGAACTAAACCAACGTACAGATTCAGTGTGAAATGCTGACTTCTGTATGACTATAAATAATTAAAGTCATTACTTCCTGTGGCCGACATCTTTACTAATAGCAGACTAAAAATGAATGCTTCATTGCAAAGTACTCTTCAGGTGTAATGTGAAGTTGCTCTAAATCTTGCATTAATTCAACAACTGTGGATCCACAGATCAGACAAGAGCACTGAGTGAAAGAAACAGAGATGCTTGGTGTGGCGGACTGAAACATTAGGCTCCTTGAAAGTGTGCACTTGGAATAGTGTTTGCCTACACACTCTTCAGTGCCACAACCTGAAAACCTTCAGGGTATTCATTCCAAGTATTGTTTTAATTTTTCTTCTTTTAAATTGATGCAGAGAGATTAGGCAAAAGGATCCTCAGGAGACTAAACACTTGTAGTCATGGTTTAGGTTTATAGAACCCTGGATGCTGGTGATAAAGATGCCATGTGTACATTTTGTGTATAGTAAACACTGTGTGTGTGTGTTTGTGTGTGTATTGCATGTGGGCCTTCTAAAGTATGATACTCAAAGCATGAAGCTTATCTTGCCCTGGTGCAAGGCTCTGTTGGCTGTGGGACATCTGGGCATGAGCATTCTTCCTGTGGACACCATCTGCAGAGGTGGCAGAGGGCTACCTTCCTAAGGACACTAGGGGGAGCTGGCACAGAAAGGAGGAAGTAGCAGATGGTGTTGTGACTGGCTGTCAGACTGCCTGTGGGCTCTTCAAAGTTTCCCTTGCTGGAGGCCTAGAAATACTTGGTTGGGGCTTTTCAAGGGGACCAGAGGTCATGTGTGAGCAGGTGGGGACTGGAACAGGAATTGTAGTTAATTGGTGTGAATGTTGTTACATATGTACTTGTCTGTATGCTGGATCAGCCTGGTTGTGTCAGTAATTCATTTCCAAGTCAGTAAATGCTCCTTCCATCTCTGTCACTGGGAAAAAGAAGAACATTTTTAGCAGTGTTTTTCTTCAGTGGTTGCAAAGGAGAGAGTGGTTTAATTCTCTTTATGAATATTCTCTGCTGAGAAAGTAGGGAGACAAGTCAGTGATTTAGTTCGGTGGACCTATAAAGGGGCTTATCATTTACCTAGGGTGAGGCTCTTACCTGCAAATGGACAGAATTGAGCTAAGGAAAAATAGTTAGGTCTCATTACTCTCTAAATAGCATGTTTGCATTCCTGTTTATATTAGAGCAAGAACAAATAGCACTCGTTACAGCAGGTTCCGTGGCTCTGTTAGCAGCAGGAGTCATAGCAAGTAACCCACTCGGTTCACAAAAACGTCCTTATGAAACGGCAAGTCAAGACTCTGCAGACATTAGACCTGGACTGTCTCTTGTTCATAATTCTTAATAAAGACTTTAAATTTTGCTTGTTTTTATGTGGTTATCTCATAATAATTTTTTAAATAATCCAATGTGTATTCTGGTGCATACTTAAAAATATTGTGCTCTGAAGGATCCAGAGACATCAGAAAGGGAAAACAAACAGAGCTGAACTTATGTGTGCCACTAGATCACTCCATCCATCCATCCATCCATCCATCCACCCATCCATCCATCCATCCATCCATCCATCCTTTACTCATTCTCGGTGATAGGGATTGATCAGTTGCTCTTTGTTTGTAGTTCTGGTAAAGGCAAAATAAATAGGTATAACTGGATTTTCCTGGGGAGGTGCCCTCCCTTCCTGCTTCTGTCCCTCTTCTCTTTTCATGACAGTGGATCTCCCACAGAAGATGGAGAGCTCAGAGAAACAAGAACAAAGTCCTCTTCTGGGTGTCCATTCTGGAACTCTCCCAAAGCCTGCAAGCCCCAGTGCCTTGGTGGTGTCAGCAATTCATTCAATGTCAGTAACTACTCTCTTGCTCACTTCCATAGGAACTGAAAGGATTCTTTTGGAAATCCATTGTTGGAGAGGGTAGGAATGGTTTTATTTCTCTCTGTGAGTCTTGTCAATGGAGGAAGTGAAAAGACCGCTATAGCAGCAAGAGGATGGGGCAGTCCTAGGCCAGGCAAAATACCATGTTATACCCTAAGACATCAAGGCCTTAGTATACAGAAGTTCTTTAAACTCATGTAGAAGAGGAGATCAAAGGAATTCAAAATTCCTTTCTTCGCCATGCGGCTTTCTGACACTTCACCCCTGATATTATGCCAACTGAGTGGGCAACATTGCCTTAATCAGTAAGTACTTGATCCTAATGAAGTACATGCCCATCCTGCTTTTGATGACTTCACCCCACCTGCCCTTTCTAGGCTTAGCAGTAGTGGAGAGCTGCAACAGTCTCCAGCAATACTTGCCCCAATGCTCCCCAGCATCACATGCTTGTATGATAGGACCTGAGAAAATAGACTATTAATCCTGTATTATTTGATTCAGTTTTAATAGTCATATTCAAAACTATGCAAGTCTTTCCTTACGGTTGACAAACTTTTCCAACAATGCAATGGGCTTGCTTAAGTGAATTCAGGAACTCTCTTTCCATGCTGTTTCCTTCTGACTTTTAGATGAATCTATGTCAGAATCATCAACTGGAAACTACAGACCTAACGACTGACCATTGTGGTTAGACACTTCATGGCGCCACTTTAAAGCACTGAGTAATTCTAATGGCACTGTTTTTTTATGCCCACTCAACAGATCAGAAAGCTGAGGCACCAAGGGGCTAGGTAACTCCCCTGATGCCATGGTCTGTTCATTGAGCCAGGAAGATGACTGAAAACGGATATTCTGGCTCAGAGCCCATGACCCGGCCAAGATGCTGCATGTGTCTCCTTATTGCTTCAGTGCTGTACACCAGGGTTTTCCAGTCTCTCTTGTTCTTTGGGTTGGGGAATGCGTGTGCCCATAAGAAGGGAGCGTTTGGATGTCTTGCGTTGTTGTCAATGTAGTTAGCCCTAGGAGAAACTCCCCTGCCCCCAGTCTTTCAAAGTTGCCTCTGAAAGTTACTGTTGTCATTTGGTTCAAAGGCTGTTCCACTTTATTCCCTTTCAGTGTGAGGGCAGGAAAAACAGGTTCTTACCCAAGACAAGAGTCGGATTGGAAACTGCCAGATTTGGACCGTCTCTCTGTATTGCAGGAATATGACAAGCCTTTGATATTGAAGCCTTCTAGTTGGCTGCATTAGTAGGTACACTTTGAGCATTTCTGTCTACATTCCTGTGTTTTAGAAGGAAAATAAGTTTGCCAGTGTTTATCTTCTTGAACACTACTTGACAGTTTGTCAACCAGTGAAAAAAAACCCAAATGTCTAAGTGCTGGCTGGGAAGCCAAGCTTGCTAGAACCAGTCACCCCAGATGGCCAGACTGGGTGGCGAACCTGCCTTATAGATAGATGCTCGATGGTTGACACTTGGGGCTGTGAGGTGTGCTGCTCCCCTTGGCATGCCAGGATGCATGAACAGCGTATTCTTTGATAGAGTGAGGCAGATGGTACTGTGCAAACTAAAGTGATGAGGGAGGGAAGAAAAGTTTTTTTTTTTTTTTTTGTTAAGTAGAGAAAGGGCATTTGGTTTTCTAATTCACATCTCGGAAGTGAATTCTAGCCCATGTGACTGACTAATACTTGCAGTGTTGCTCTAAGACATGAATCCATTAGCGTCTGTTTGAACAGATCTGAGTAATCGGCAGGAAGCAATCTTTTCCTTCATGGATACTGTCCCAGATTTCATGGGGTTGCCTCCAGATCCGGAAGATTTGGGCCACTAAAAGACATCGAAGATCAATCTAGATTTTTCAGAGTAAGACATCCCACACCACCCAGAGCAACCAACAGGGAAACTGACTTTTATTTTTATGCTAGAATACGTGTTTACATATTTCTACACATACACATGTCGATAGGGGGAACAAGTGCCTGGCAAAGTAGCCACGATAAGGATAATTAATCAGTCTTCGTCCAGCTGCTTCCTGACATTTCTGCAAATTGTTGTGGAAAAATTAATGAAGGTTAAATCAGTAATGGTTTCAAGCTTCGCCTGTGGAAAGTATGACAGTGTTTCCATCAGCAAGTAAATTGGGCTGCTTTCTTTCTCCTTTTTTTTTTCTATAGGGGAAGTGGTATCATAAGCGTCCTCCACAGGAAATCGAAGCGGGCGGCTGAACTGTGTGCAGTGCAGGTATGCAGGAGCATTCTGGGAGTGTTCCAGCGCGGTGCTGCCTTTGATTGACACCACACATTTGCCTCTTGTGCTGGAAGCATTGTGCTGTGTGTAGAACAGGAAAATGCTTTTTAACAAAAAAAGCCAGTGAGAACGTTGGCCTTCTGTTGACCTGCCACCCAGAGAGGCGGATGCTCTGTGAATATGAACTTCAGGAGGCAGACTGTGGAATTTATGACAAACAGAAAGTGAAACTCACCTAGCTCAGTTTGTTTTTCAAGCTGAAGGTAGCTCAGTTCCGGGCCCTGTTCACATCCTGTGTGACCCTATGGGAAAATTTTTAACTACTGCTTGGGAAAATCCCATAGGGTTACGCAGGATGTGAATTAAGTAAACACTTAACAGTCATGATGAAAAGGAAATTAGCTTTCTAAATGATCCTTTCACTGTTAACATCCTGTCCTTATTGGAAACCTGGGTAAGGGTCACTTGAGTGTCTTTTTCTCAAGTCATAACATTATCTAATTATCTATTGAATGAATATATTAATCTTCTCCATTACATAGGAAATGCGTTTTCTTACATAAGAAACCAAATCTCCCATGTGCATTTTTCATTTGTGTTTGAGTTGTATATGTGCGGGAGGTAGATGTATGTATGGGTACATGTGTGTGTAGAGGCCAGAGGGTACCCTCAAGTGAGACAGGGTCGCTCATAGACACTCTGGCATGTCACTTCAGCTGTCCTCTTCAATTTCACCACCTGTAAAGTGGTGGCAGTAGAGAAAATCAAGCTCTGTAGCCTGGCTAATAACCCAAGCTCAGTATGTCTCTATCTGTCTATTAAATACATTTATCTATAGTATTTATATCAGCATTATCCATTCATCTGTGTATCCAGATAGATAGTTAGATATTATTTCTATCTACCATTATCTTCTCATCTTTGCTTTGTGCTCTCGTTTAAGTGTCACTCCTTACACATCAATCTTTGCAGTTCCTCAAGGCAGATCTCCCCTAAAACACACACACATTTTCAGCTGTTTGACCCCATTTCTCTGACAGACATTGGTTGTAGAGCAGGAATTATGAAGGACTTACCTACCCTGTCTTGGCAGAGCTAGGCTGTCGACTTACCTGTTTCCAAGTTTTGTCCTTTTTGGACAGCAGTCTGTCTACAGTTGAAGCAAGGGTTTTTTTTTTTTTTTTTTTTGCCAAGAGATAGAATTGCCACTAATTCAACCATCTCACACTGGAGATTCTTCAATGCCCATCTTCTACTTGGAGTGGAATAGGGGATGCTGTCAGGAGCTGGCATGTCTCGATATCAAAAAAAATCTTAATTTAAGAAAACATCTTTGAATGCCATCTCTTGGGGTTTTTGAAGACGCCCTGTCTGTCTCTTATGTTTAGATAAGCAAATGTTGCTGTCTCTTAACAACTTGATTTCTGAGTAGCTTAGAAAATAACTGTGATAGACTGTCATAGTAACTAACAAAATGACACACTTGCATGACTGTTAGTTTGTATTTCTTAATTATCCTAAACAGTTTATGATGGTTGGTAGCAAAAGGCCAAAACTTCACATTTCCTTTTTAAGCATTACTAGGTACAATTCCTTTAAGAAGTGTTACCCTTAATTTTGTAACAATATACAAAGATCAATACCAATGTGGCCAAATATACTCTTAATTTTGTATCAATATACTAAGATCAGTACCGATGTAGTCCAATACCATCTTAATTTTGCATTGATGCTGTAATGTATGGAGAGAAAATGGAACTGTCCAGGCAGCCACGGGTATGTCATTTCTTAGTTTTGGAAGCTGCAGGCCCTGCACTTCCTATATAATCAGATATATTTATCCCTCTCAGGTCTCTGAGGTGGTTGAAGAATAGATAGCTAGAGTCTCATAGTTAAATTTTGAGTTGTTTAGGAATCAAGAGGGCATTCTGGATCTAAGAAGATGTTTTTTAAAATTGTGATGCAAGTTAGTATGAAAGCTGAGTTAGATAGAGAACTTTAAACTCATGGAGATAGTTAGATAGTAGAATGTGAAAGTCAGGGGCCAAATACATATGGACTGGACATTGAGAATGTATGCTAAGCCATATAACTCTCAGAATTGTGGCCTATTTATTTCAGTTGTTTTGTACTGTATTTATAGTTATAAGAGAAAGAACCATTTGTTGCACTGAAAAAAAAAGAATTATGCATTCTGGGGGAAGGGTAAGAGGGTAGGAGGGTGGGGCTGGGAGGGGTGGAGGGAGAGGGCTGTGATGGAGATGTAACTTGAAGTAATAAATAAACATTAAACACACACACACACACACACACACACACACACATTTTGCCCATGGTATCCCTCCACTGGTTACATAGCTCCTTACTCCTAAATTGTGTTGCCTCCACCGTTCACACGGGAAGGTATGAAATTAGTACATCTATCTCATCATCATTGGCACAGTTTAACTTACCTTCATGCAACACACTTGGCATAAGTCCAGCTTAGTTCTGAAGACACCAGGGCACTTCCTGTGTACAGCTGGGAAGAGGCTGGCATCTTGTTGGAAGTGGAAGACTTTGGGTCTGACCTTGGGCTTGTGATTACAGGGTAGCAGCCAGTCATCTCTGAATGAACAAAGCATATTAGTAAACAGGGGAAGTGAAATTAGTAAGACAATGGAGTTTTGAAAGTGTGTTTTCTGCCACGGAGCCACAGTCCAGCGCCTTTTGGGGGAGGGGCAGGGGAGCATAGATATGTATGTGCATGCTTCTGTGGAGGCCAGAAGACAGTCTGGCATATCATTTCTCAGCACTATCTACCTCCATTTTTTGAAGTTAAGGTTTCTTACTGAGACCTAGGGTGTAACTGATTGGGTTAGGCTTACTGACCAAAAATCCCTGAGAGTCTCCTGTCTCTGCCACCAACTTGAGCATTTTACGTGAGTTCTGGGGAAAGAATTTGGGTTCCCATTATTGTGCAAAAAGAACTTTATACACCCTGGGCTATCCGCTCAGGCCCCTGCCCTGCTTTTAGGTACTGCCATCACAGTGCGCTCTAAACCCAAGACACAGTGCTTACTTCAGAACTTTCATGCTGGTTGACTACCAAGTGATTTTTGAAAACAGGCACTGTCAGGTTTCTGAAATATGTAGACTCAGATGCAAATATCTGAGTCTCAGAAGACAATTCGGGACTCAGAGCTAAGTTCGTGTTTTATTTTTACTGTCTAAGATCAAAGATATTTTGAAGGTCATATAGATCTGCTTGCTTTTGGACTGTTGAACCTTTCAAATGTTAAACTAGTACTCTACAGCTACATTCCACAAAGACTTCCTCTGCCCTCAGTCATTCCTTCTCCTCTCTGCCCATCATTCTCCCTCTTCCTTTCCCCTCCCCCATTTCCCTCCCCATATTCCCTGATGCCATTGAGAAAAAAAAATGGAGGGAATTTGAATCAAATTTTATCTAGATTTTCTTAGTAATTGAACAACTTACTGGCAGTAAATTATTTTCTTTGCTGTTGTAGATTAATGGTTTCCAAGCAGTAAATTATGCTTAGAGTCTTGCACACAAAAAAGTGACTTTAAACCAGGGAAGTCTTGGAGGAGGGAAATGTGTACTTGGCTGTAGGAGGTCTTAGAGCCAACTTGTGTGCGATACATGGCAAGTTAGTATAAGGGAGAAAAATGCAGGAGGTAATGGATGGTGTTGGATGGCCTGAGTCTTTGACATATAGAGAGAAGCTGTCTGGTCTAACGTACAAAGGGCTAGAAAACCATGAATACAACACTGGAAGAAGTAGTGTTTAAGAGAAACATATCAATGGGAGGGTCTTCATAAGTGGGGCTGAAAATCTGTACAGGTGCTAAGAGTGTGGAGTGAATTGGAGATTGTCAAGAATTGAAATGGGATATGATCACAGAGGCTTGTGCCTATGCAATGTAAATAAAGTAATTAATTAAGGAATTCAAGGAAGGAAAGATTATGCGCTAGACGTGGCTGAATTGAAGGCAAAGAACGGCAGAATTGCAGAATTTGCTCATTAAATCCTTATCATGAGCCCTTGGCTCTCCTGAGATGCATAACCGTTGTTGAGCTCAGGCATTTCCAAGCCTCACCTCTACCTGTCAGAATTTTCAAGCCCTAATTTACATCTACCAGCTGCATAAATATTTCTTTCCCATCACCAGCTCATAGCAACCTCTCCTTTACTGTACTTGTATAGTACTATTATAAATGGAATGGTACTCAATTTTATCTTCAAGGCTATAATTCACATTTTGATCTGCATGCCTACTTGTCTTCCAAATGAGATTCCAGACTGATGTAGAATTGATGTGTGTGTGTGTGTGTGTGTGTGTGTGTGTGTGTGTGTGTAGATAGATAGATAGACCTCAATATATGTACGATTTAAAGAAAGATTTAGCCTTTACTATGTCCTCAAGGGGTTACTAGATGAGACAAAGAGGAAGAAGTACAAAACAGAGTCCTTAACCCTCAATTAAGATTAAAATAATTGAGTTAAGTTTTTTTTTTTTTTCCAGGAGATTCACAGTACCATAAAAGTTTGGGATTAGAGAAGGAATGTTTTGGAATTCCATATTTTCTAAAATAAGGTCATGTGTGTAAATGATAAGTTCCTCATCACTTATTAGGGTTATAATCATTGTGCCTTTGGATGTCAGAGGACAACTCCCAGGAGTCAGTTCTCTCCTGCCACCTTGTGGGATCTGGGGACCAAATTCAGATCAGCAGGTCTGTCTGTGAAGGCTGTCCCTGCAGCCTTCTCATGGGCCCTCTATTATGTAATAATAGAACCAGTACTTTCTGTTGGCACGTTGACTCTGGAGATCTTATCCATCCCTTGGACATTGTTTTCTTTTTACAGAGCAGTGCACTAGACACCGTACAACTGCAGCACCATGGACATGTTTCCGTTCTCATTGACAGGTGTCTGATTCCTTTGACTTTCCTCTTTGAACTATTCTCCACTATTAGTTTTTTCTTTTCTTAATACCTGTTTGGGTTTTAAATGAACACACATAGCAATGGGTTTATTTTTGTATGTAATTTCTTTTGGCTGACCTTCCTTCCTTGCTCACCCTCCTGTATCCTTTTTCCATTTTCAGACTACATTCATTTGGTTATTCTCTCCTCCAACTCTTCTGTAAAGCTTCTTTATTTCCTGCCTTGATCACCTTTCTAGTTTCTTGTCTTTCTGAATCTAAATTACCTTAGTTAATGTAATAATTTACAGAGCTAAGGCTGGGTATATGGCTCAGTGAGTAAAGTGCCAACAGTGTGAGTATGCACTCTTGTAAAATCACCCCTGTAAAAGCTGGGCACAATGGTACTTGTCTGTAACCTCAGTACTGAGTGGGGCAAAGACAGGAACATACCTGGAGCTCTTTGGCCAGCCAGCCTAGCTGAATCAATGGTTCAGTGGGAGAACCTGTCTCCAAAATTAACATGAAAAATAATTAAGGAAGATACCAGATGTCCTCTTGTTTCTACATTCATGTACTTATAAATGCATATGTACCCACACCAACTTGTAAATGCAGCACACAGACACACAGATACACACACACACACACACACACACACACACAGAGAAATAAAAAGTAGTAATTTCCAGGCTATATATCTTCCTACAAATTTCAAATTTTTATTTCTCTTTGTATAGCAGAGAAAAATTCTATTCTACAAATCTATAACACATTTTCATTATCAATTCATCAGTTGATCCAGGCTGATTCCATGTCTTTCCTTTGCTGAGTAGAACAACAATAAACATGGATGTGCAAATTGTCCTGTTCTTGAGTCCTTTAGCAACATGTCCAGAAGTGGCACAGCTGGTTACATAGTGGTTCGTATATTCTTATGTGTGTTTTTGTTGCTGTTTCTGCTGTTGCTGTTTAGAAACCTCTACTGATTCTCATATTGGCTGCACTGCTTTGTGCTCCCACCAGTAGTGAACAAGGCTCCCTCTTTTACCACAGCTTCACTATCATATGTTTTCTTTGTAATTAAAAAAGAAATATGTATGTGGATGTTGTGCCTGCATGTATGTTGGTGTAGCATGTGCATACCTGGTACCTATGGAGGCCGAAAGAAGGCATCAGATCCCCTGGAACCGGAGTTACAGACAGTTTTGAGCCACCATATGCTTGAAGCCAGGAATTGAAATCAGGTCATCTGGAAGAGCATCAAGTACTCCTAACATCTGAGCTATATCTTCAGCTCCTTCGTGTTTTTCTTGATTATAGTCTAGTCTTTCTGATTATGGTGAGATGGAATATCAGTGTAGTTTATTTTTATTTTAATTTGTATTTTCTTGAAGCCTAAAGGTTGTCAATACTTAAAAACATGTATCAGTCATTTGTGTAGCTTATTTTTTTAAAAATAATTATCTGTTCATTTCATTAGCTTATTTATTGATGGGTAGTGTGCATGTATGTATCTCTGTGTGCGTGTGTGTGTCGCTGAGTGTGTGTGTGTCTGAGTGTATGTGTGTCTGTGTATCTTCAGGTTTTGCAGTTCTTTTTATATTATAGCTATTATCACCCTGTTTGAAGTATAGCTGGCAAATATTTTCTCCATTCTGTAGGGTATCTGTTTCATGCAATCCCACTTGTCAATCCTTGGGATTATTTTATATTGGAGTCCTTTCAGAAAATTCTTGACTATACTAACACCTTGAAGTATTTTTAGTTTTCCTCTAGCAGTTTCAACATTTAAGGTTTTAAAATAAAGTCTTGGGCCTATTTAGAGTTACAGTGTGAGATAAGAGGTCTAGTAACATTTGTGTGCAGATATATTCTCACCTTGACCAGCACTAGTTGTTGAATGAGCTGCCCTTTTCTCATTGTGTATATCTGACATCTTTGTTGAACCATGATTGAGAGAAAAGCAGTTTTTAAGGAGGAGAGCGTGGAAACAGTAATGAAGTACTGTGACATGAGAGTAGAAATCAGATGACTTGTGGTGGAAGGGCCCAGCGGGAAGCAGGAGGACGAGTGAGGAAAAGAACCAACCAAAACAAAGTACATATGGCATTTTTGTCAACAATTAGCCATAGCAGTGTGGGCTTATGTCTGGGTAGAACGGTTCTGTTAGTCTGCATGTCTGTTTTTGTGTCAGCACTATAATGGCTTTGTCACTATGGCACTATAGTGTAATTTGGGGTCTAGTGTAGTGATAATATCATCTGTGTTCTTTCAGCTAGGGGATTGCATTAACTAGCCATGATCTCTTGTGTTCCCATCCAAATTCAAGATTTTTTTTCCAGTTCTGTGAAGAATGTACTGCAGAATTCTACCAAGTCTTAAAGAAGATCAAACACCCGCATTTCTCAAACTATTCTATCATAGTTTTCTTGGTATCACTACCTTTGCTTCATTGTCCATTCTTGTTTCCGTCTTTCCATCTGACTCCTCCTTAAACATTGGAATAGAGTTCTATCATAGGGCTTTGCTATGATTTGAAAGTGTCCTTCCAGAAGCATGTATCAGAAACTTAGTCCTCAGTTGTGCAGTATTTGGAGGCAGGGCTTAATGACAGGTTATGAGACCATAAGAGATTTGCCATATTGATTGGCTTATTGTTGTTATTATAGAAATGGACTCGTTCCTTAGGAAAAGGAGTCCTTATCAAAGGATGTGAATGTGCTTGTTCTCTCTCTCTCTTTCTCTTACACACACACACACACACACACACACACACACACGCATGCACACACACACACACACACACACACACACACACACACACACATGCATGCACTTTAACTAATGGATGGCATGGTGCAGCAAGAAGACCTTCAGCAGATGCCCAATGTTTTGATCTCAGAACTTCCAGCTTCTAGAACTGAGAGATAGCATTTTGTTACCATAAATGACTCTCGTCCATCTCACTCTTCTCCCTCACAAAATTACCCTTCAGTAGTGGCCATATTTATTTGTTTCCAGAATGGAACTTGCTTCTTGAACTTCTCTGCTATTTGGCTTCCGGCTGTTGCAGTTTCCCCGTGTCTCTAGTAAGTGAACTTCCACAGTTGCTTCAGGGCGGAATGGTCGTTCAGCACTTTATTCAGTACTTCTCGCATTTCCCGATACCTCTGCCCAGCACACGAGGGCAGCTACTCACTTCTGCCCGTGCTGATTTGTCCTTGGCTGCACACATGCAAAAATATTTTTCATTTACCTGACCCTAGACTGTAGGTGTCTTACTATTGTTATGTTTCCAGGGATCTGCTAGGTAAGTTAATAAAGTAAAAGAGAAGAAGTTGAACCTATGGCTTATTTGAAAATATCTGAATTGATGGTTCATTCAGATATAAATATCATCTGGCTTAGAAATCATCAAATTGAAATGGTTTAGCAGTATACTATGTTACTTGTCTTAGTCTCCTACAGGGACACATTTAAGGAAAATTAAATGTGTGGGATATATATTTGTGTGTAGTAATGAAATCTTGAATGTGAATATTTTCTACAACCCTGAATATTCAAAAAGAGAAAATGAGAGCTATGAATGATGGGTTATTTAGAAAGTAGATTTAAAAAGAGAGAGAGAGAGAATACGTGTCTTTGATGGAAACCAGTGAGATGATTCAGCTTGAAAAGTCACTGACTGCCATGCATGAAGACCTGGGTTCAACACCCAGGACCCACATGAGGAAGTACAGGACCAACTCCTGAAAGTTGTTCTTGACTACTACACTTGTGTACATGCACATATTTGCGTGCACACACACACACACACACACACTCAATAACTAACTAAATAAATAAAATTATTCAAAAGAGAATACTAATGCTTATAGTGAAGGAAGCCCTGGTAAATCAAATTCATGCTACAATTGTTGGAAAACCATAGCCTTCCCCTTGATACTCTTGTTATGTATGTATGTATATGTGCATGAATATATTTGTGTATGTGTTTATGTGGTATATATGTATGAATATGTGAAGAAGAACTCCATAGCTAAGCCACAGCAAACATAGGTTTGGAGTAGGCTATGTTCAACTGTTCTCTTCAGTTAGTGTCTGGTATACCTACAAGTTCATTAACCTTTATTCTGTGATTTGTAACCTTCCACTGATAGCTATTTTTCTGTTGTGCATTTTTCTTGTCTTGACTTTTGAGGATTTCCTGTTAGCACAGTGTGGATCTTTGTTATACCCTACTATCACCACTTAATATGACTATGTTTACTCTCTTGACTGTATGAAATCTAACTAAAGTAGTAATAATATCCTTTGCTGCTAATTCTATCTTCTCTGTCTCTCTGTCGTTCTTTGGGACAGTACTGATAGATCAACTTTCCTCTTCCCCATGAATCTTCTTTCTATGTTTCTTTTCATAATTGAAATCTTGGGGTCTGAATTTTGCCTGGTTGAATATTCACAACTTTTGCATTCCTAAAAGTTCTTTTCAGTTGTTCGTGGGGTGGAGTTCAGATATGTGGAAACAGCTTGTTTCTCTCATAGGCAGCATTTTGCTCTGGGATCAATTCCCCTGCTGTCAGGGCCAGAACTCTCATCCAACCCATGCTTCATACATTATGAACTTTTCTGCTCTGGTTTGTGGAAGCAGAAAATAGTCTAGCTCTCTGTGAACCCTGGGTATTGTTCTTTCTTAATATTTTCAGGCCACTTTTCCCCTAGTGGCAGATAGTTCCCTTGTATGTCTGCATGGATCAGTAGAGAGTTGAGTCCCTTGTCTCATGACCTCCTTGGAGTTCTCTCTGTAGAATGCTCTTCTTTCTGGTACTTTGCCCTTCTTTGGAGCTTCTGTCTTAGAAGCCCTTCATGCATGGAGATTATAGGTCTCTACTATTTACATGTCCTCATCCTGCTGTGCCATGGCCTTTCTCCCAGTGCCCACACCCCCTGGCCCCCAGGTGACTGATTATCCTGAGAGCTGTCTTTCCTATTTTCTACTTTTATTGTTGTTCCTAGGCAGGACAGTAAGTCAGGCTCCTCTTACTCCATGCTGTTGTGAGACTGAATCAGAGCCTATTTTAGCATTATTTACTTATTTATATTTTATCTGTTAGTCTGAAGAACTCAAGATGCTGTTAGAAATGACTAAATATAGGGCTTAACTTAACGTGAACACCTAACCCTGGGAGATATATTTGTGAAGTCAGTGTGGAGAGAATGTGTTAGGAAACATTTTCATCCCGTTGATGTGAGAATTGTCCCTTCCTTTAAACTACCTCCTCATATGTAAGCTCTCAACCTAAAAGTCTGATTACTTCAATTCAGTTCTGAAGTTGTGACACTTGAAAACAATAGCTCTTTATGTCCTTTCCCAGTCTGACATTCTTCAACATGCCTCCATCCTATGGCTAGGGAGACTTACAACAACTTAAAGAAACTTTAGCCATTACAAAAAATACTTGGGTTTAGAAAATACAAATACCATGCTTTGGAGAATTTACCTACTTACCCTACTCTGTGAAGCTGGGTTTCTTTTATTGATCTTAAGTGGTCATTTCTACCTCAGTAACCTTTCTGCATCTGCAGTAGAGGGCCTTGGATGTTGCATTTTTAATGATTTATCATACAGTGCTTCTGAGATCATTTCATGGTGGAATGCTATCTCCCTCCACTTCCCTCCCTCCATTCCTCCCTCTTTCCTTCACTCCCTCTTTATCTCCCTCCCTCCGCCCTACACACACACACACACACACCCTCATGAGAACACATGTTTTCCAGAGAATGTTTTTATTTGCTTTATTTGAAGATAATAATGTTTGTTTACACTTGAGTGTTACTGGGGGCTGGGTCAGTGTAGACTTTTCTTGACTGAGGGTATGTATACCACTTACATTGACAGGGAGGCATGAGGGCTGAGAAAGGATTGCTGAAGAATTCCTGAGAAGTAGTGCTCTCATCGACCTGCTTTAAATATTTAATGTTGAGAGGAGAGACCATCTTCTTTCCTCTTTGCTGGCTTATGCTCTCTCCCCCTCCCCCCAATCTCCTTGGAACACCATGAGGAAGAAACCAATTTGGGACAGGCTCTGTAATCTTCTCTCTTGTGTCATATATTTATTTTTTATATAAATCACTACATCCTGAATATTCCTTTCTGTTGTCATGACAGCTGCACCAAGAGTCCTAACTGGCAGCATGAGAAAATATTTCCAGCCCCAAATATGTGGACTATGTCTGTATGACATTACTGAATTAACATTTTACCATGGTTTTTTAAAAAAACTTTCAAATTATTATATACATGTAGTAATTAAAATATTCATCTCAAAATATAATTTTATCTGGCCTCATAATATGATAATTATAATTACTAACATTGTATAGCAATAACAAATTTCCAGAAACTGTTATATTTTTGATATACATAATTCTTATCCTCACAATACCCTGCAGGATAGGCATTGCTGTCCCATGGGGGTGAGAGGCTTGAGGAAATCAGCCTAGAAAGGGCAAGACATTTCTTTAAGATCATAGCCCCAGTAAGCAACAGAGTTGATGGTCCAGTACGAGTCTGACTTTTAAGTCCAGCCCAAGCTCTTCTCCCCTGCAAGATTCCAGTGAGTTGTATACTCCCAACCATTGCACATGTAGATAAAAACAAAATTCAGAGTGTTGGTTAAGTTCCTGTATAATAAAATACTAAGAATCCCCATTTGAGAGCCAAGTTGTTAGATAGTGGTCTAGGAATGGTAGGTTGCTGAAAACAATAAAGGTGACTCATCTGGCCTTGGAAATGCCCAAGGAAACTACAGTTGCATGGTGAGGAGTGTGCTCAGCCTTGAGAGGGAGGGCCTGGGGTCTTGGGGTACAGTGTGAAAATGGGAATGTGCTCCGGAGACATCAAGAAGAGATGGTGCCTGGGTGAAGTGTTGCAGAGCGAGTAGTAGGCAATGGCCTTGGTTATCTCTGGAAAACGGTAAAAGTCAAACCTGAGAACTTGGTTTGGGAAGCCAACCTCATTGGTGGGTACGACCTTGGCTGTGACCATTAAATGCATTAGGCTAAGCCAGCAGCTCTCAATTTTTGGGTTGCAACCCGTTTGGGGATCAAATGACCCTTTCACAGGGGTCGCCTAAGACCATTGTAAAACACAGATATTTACATTATGACTCATAGCAGTAGCAAAATTACACCTGTGTTGTAATATAATTTGATGGTGAGGGGTCATCACAACATGAGGAACTGTAGAAAAGATCACAGCATTAGGAAGGGTGAGGAACCACTGTGCTTAAGTACTATGTGTCTTTCCCCATGTCTACCATATTACTTTAAAATATTCTAAGCATATATTATGTGAGATCTTGGATTTTGGGAGGGGGTAGACAAAGCCAAATATAGTTCAGTCTTCATGAGCCTTCTATTTTTAATTTAAAAAAAAAAAGGGAAAAACTGCATTTTTTTGTATTTATAAAGGAAGACAAAATGTGGCGTTTCCTGATAAAACAGAAATGTGCTATGGCATATTGACAAAGGAATGGTTATTAACAACAGAAGGATCTGTTACACACCCAACCACTCATCCACCCATCTATCAGACTCATCCATCCGGTCTGCCATGCAGGGAACATACACAGACAGAACATTGAATATTCATCAGATCCCAGGGAGTGTCTGGCGCATCAAGTGGCTCTTATGTCCACATTGCTTTGAACAGATCATGATGATTATGAATATAGAAAATAATAGAGCCCCACAGCTTGCACCAAGGCACAGGATGGGAAAGCCTGTTTGCACTTGAGAACAATGCCTGAGCCATTTTTCTAGAGCTCCAGAGTCTAGAGGATAAGGTGAAGGACTAGGTTGGCCAGGCGGCAAACAGTTAAGTACTAGAGAATCATCAGGCGTAGACCTGGGTTTTGGAAGTTCTGTGAGAAGGGAGCCACTGGAAGATTTTGAGCAGAAATGCGATGGCATCAGAGGTTGAGCTTTAGAAAACCCATGTGGTGGAAGGAACAACATGGAAGTGGAGTCACAGATAACTATGAAGTTATCTGAATTCATCTTAACAGTTTTCATAAGACTTGACCCTATGGACTTGGAGCAATTAGTCAGTGTTTATGTTATTTTTTTAAAAAAGATCTGTTTTTATTATTTTAAAGTGTGTGTGTGTGTGTGTGTGTGTGTGTGTGTGTGTGTGTGTGTGTGT
>CAJQZJ010004752.1:767350-779453 GCA_907164525.1 Lophiomys imhausi
TGTGTGTGTGTGTGTGTGTGTGTGTGTGTGTGTGTGTGTGTGTGTGTTGCCTATGGTGGTCAGAGGCGTCAGATCCCCTTGAGTCTGGAGTTATGGGCAGATGTGAGCTTTCTCAACTGAAACTGGGTCTTCTGCAAGAGTGGAAAGCACTCTTAACTGGTGAACCATCCCTCTAGTCCAGAAGTTCTCAACTTGTGGGTTGTGACCCATTTGGGGTCAAAAGGCCCTATCACAGAGGTCACCTAAGACCATCAGAAAACACATATATTTACATTGCGATTCATAACAGTAGCAAAATTACAGTAATGAAGTAGCAACCAAAATCATTTCATGGCTGGGGATCATCACAACGTGACGAATTGTGTTAAAGGGTTCGCAGCATTAGGAAGGTGGAGAACCACTGTTCTAGCGGCAGCGCTTGTGTTCTTTGGGGCAGCTGCTTTCCAGCTGCTGTACATCCTAGCTCCTGTGTAGGCTTCCTCCTGATTTGGACCCAACAGTCCTTCAGTAATCTATATTATGGTTGTTATAAACCTTTTGTGATATATGTGCACACCCAGGGCATTATTGTTTAGTGTATACAGTTACAGTGTTGGACTCCTTATTAGAGCATGGGTATACAGCCATAGATTTGAAACGTGCTTTTCAGTCACTGTATCTCTATGGGAAAAGGCAAGGTTAGTTCACGCCATTTCAGTGCATAAGGATGTTTCTAGGACAAGGGCAAGACACAGTTTGGAATATGACTTACTTTGTATGACGCATGTGGCCCCTTTAGTCCAGCTGTATGAGGCACTGTGCCTATGAGACATCTCGATTTGTGTGCACTGATGGGCCCCAATGCAAATAGAGTGTAGAATGTACTCAGAGCATGCAAACTGAGGGTAAATTTGATTAAATGAAACACTGAGGGAAAGTTAGCCCAAGTTAACCTTTCTAACTCATGGTTCGGATGCCTTAGCCAAGCTGATTCTGCCTCCCACCTAGCCCTTGCCAGCTCTAGACTATGGGCTGTATTGCTACACCACCTGGCTAGCTTTTCCCACCAATCTCCGCCTTTTAGAGCCTCCCTCAGTCAGCTTGTCAAGGCCTGCATTTAACATCAGTGTCCTTTGTTGAACCATCCTTGATTACTGCAACCAGAAATACACGTCAGTGGTTCTTGTAGTTCTCGTCAAGAACAAAAACTGGGCTTTTGTGGTGGGATGTACCTAGTTCCAGTGTCAGGTCCTCGAAATTATTGTTACCTTAGAACATTATTTAACCACTGTAAGCCTTAGTTAAAGTCTGGGGACAATGTTTACTTCTATAATTATTTTGATAATTAAGTGAGATGATATATCCAAAAAAGTTAAGCGTAATATTGTGAAATTGTATGTGTTCAGGAAGTATGAAATTTGTTCTTCTTTGGAAATATATTCTGAGGCCACACACTATCTCTTGTTTATCTTTGTAGGCTCTTGCCAACAATCTGTTTTGAAAGAGACTATCATAGTTCATGGAACACAGCAAATATTCCGTGTATGTGCATCTACCTAAATATGATTTTTGAACTGAAGAGTGAACTGTGTATGAAAAGGTTTTATGACAATTGCAAGTTCAGCTTTCAGACGTGAAGGAGAGTTACAAAGGACAGTCCCAGGAGGGTGTGTTCTGAATGAGCTGCACCTCCCCCCCCTCCACCAGAATGCAGTGGAAGGTCTCTTCCTTGAGAACTCAGCTCAACTTGGCAAGCCCTGGAGGAGAGCAAAGGAAGGCAGGTTCTCATGGCCTGTCCGTTCCCCTCTTCCATGGAGATGAAGAACAAAGCCTGTGGAAAGATTCCTGTGTTAGGTGGAGGGAGTTCTGCCACCTAACCATGATGTTCTCAGAGGGTGGCTGGAATGTCGAGGCAGGGAGTATCTTGAGAAGGAAATGTTCTTCCTCCTTGCTTCCCTCGATCTCTGTGAGAAGCACAGGCTGTCCCCTTTGTGCAGGGACCAGCTAGAAGAAATGGCCCAGGGTTATGCACCTTGTACTTCTGGCCCCTTAGGCTCTTCAATAGCATTCGCTGGCCTTCCCCGTCCATCTGGTACTCCTCTGCTAATGGCCCATCTCTTCTCCTCCATTTCATGTCATCGGTGTCCACTTGGGGTTTAATTCATCTTAAAAAGCAAATACCCTCACTATCTAGCATTCTAATAACATGTTTTTGAAGGATTTTGTGAACTGTATTTTTGTTTTATTTATTCTTGGATAAGGGCAACGTTTTTAGTAGACAGATCAACTAGTAGTAGTTCAGCTGGATGGATTCATCTTTTTAAAGTCTGTTCAAAGTAAATATCTGGACTTATCTACGGGAATTTCTCCACACGAAGGTGAGATCACCGTATATTCAGGTACACATTGTTATTTTGCTGTTCTGTTTTATTTCCTCCTTATAGTCTTGGGAATACTGAGTTTGAATGTCACTGATGGGCTAGCCAGAGTATGCAACCTCCAGTAAAACAGCTTTTATTTTACTTTTTGCTTGATATCTTAAACAAAGGTCAAGAGAGAGCAATGCATCTATTTCCTAGTCACCCCAGGCAGAGGTGAGCCGGGACCTTTAAGCCAGTACAGTTTCTTCAAGTGATTTACACTGAGGTCAGAAATTCATTCTCCACCGCTCTTGCTGTTTCTTCGCCAAGCCCCTCCCCATGTCTTCTTTACCTGAAGAAAAGAGCTGTGAAGCTTGATGTTCTGAGATTTATCTTAGGATCAGGCTAGGTCAGGAAAGCGTGAACTTCACTGTACTGTGCACCTTACAACCTGTATGTTTGTGGGCCCATCGGTCTGTTTTAGCACCTGTGTAGATTTTTTTTTTTTTTTTGCCTGAAAATTTGTAAAACTGGCCAGGCCACCCCACGTGTGATATTCATTTAGAGTCATTCATGTGTCCTTTGAGCTGTTTGCTATTAAGGCATGGCTGTGGAGGCTGTGAGCAAACCCTTCCAATTAAAATGTGTGCATGTTGGATAAAAATAAATTGGCATTGTGCTTCCATGTGCAATTAAAGTCTGAGCTTGGGTTCCGTGTACCGTGTCATTCAAAACTGGATGCAAGAATTTAAAGAAATTGGAGAAACGGGTAAACTAGCTTCTGATATTCCTACCTTAGGGATCTTCCAGTGAGGAAGTTGAAACCTTTGTGAGTTCAACAAGTTTGTGTGAAGAGGAGAAAATTTGGGTTCCTCTGTCCTTGAGGAATCAGAAGAAGTATTCCCAAAGGCAGGATGCCCAAGAAGGTATGAGCAGAGAAGGTCCTCTTGGTGACGTAGGGAAGGTGTCCCAGTGTTTAACTGCAGGAAGAAAAACATCTGGCTTTTCCTTTGTTCTGTCCTGACTGAGCAACAGCTGTGGGGTGAGGGCAACTAAGATCTTATTTTCAGTTTTAAGTATCTGTGTTCACTTGAGCCCAGAGAGGATGTCTTCTCCTTGTCTCCTTGTGTCCTGGCGGTGTGTGTGTGTGTGTGTGTGTGTGTGTGTGTGTGTGTGTGTGTGTGTATGTTTATCATAGTTGTGGGGATATTTTCCAGCCATTTGTCGGTTGTAACCATGAAGGATACAAACAGCAGTGTTGCTTCACAGTTTAAGTCTTTGTGCCCACATAAGTCTTTGTGCTCACATAGTGTAGAGAAGTCTTTTTCCCTCCTCAGCCCTCTTCTTCAACTAATTATATGCCTTGCCAATGCAACTGTAATTATTTCACCAGCTTTTAAAACCTCTCTTTAAAATATAGTCAGAAAAGTAGCAGAAATGAACCTATTTTGAGAGCTGGTGTGGTGAAGCAAATTCTACCAAAGTAAAGGAATCATTTGGATTGGAGCTTGAATGATAGCATTTTGTCACTTGTGGCTTCAAATGATGGTGACATATTGGCAATGCACCCAGTTTCCTATTGGACCTGAAACATACACTTGATAGATTTCTTTCATTAAGAATTAAATATGCTGGGCGGTGGTGGCGCACACCTTTAATCCCAGCACTTGGGAGGCAGAGGCAGGTGGATCTCTGTGAGTTCAAGGCCAGCCTTGTCTACAAATTGAGTCCAGGACAGCTAGAGCTGTTATACAGAGAAACCCTGTCTCGAAAAACCAAAAAAAAAAAAAAAAACCAAAAAGAATTAAATACACTGCAATCTTGACCTGGTCAAATGGTGGCTTAAAAAAAAAAAAAACAACCCACAAAATTTTCCATGTGCATATTTTCTGTGATGCCCTTGGAAGACCACAAATCACCCTTGCTATTTGTAAGTGATTTTGTGTCAAACAAACATTTTAGATGCCGTTTTCATCCATGTACTTGATCAGAGTTTTGTTTTTGTTTTTTAACTTAGTTGATTTTAAAATCACATAGGTATTAGAACACCAGAATCAAGGTTTTAGGTTGCAGCATGTAGCTTAGCTACAAAAATATGGCAGGATTCTACCTCTTGATATTAAAAGATGTAAATTTACAAAGTAAATAGCACAGTAGGTAGACTCCATACTGCCAGTAAGAGTGTCCCTGTCATGGCTATTCTCTTTGTAGGAGGCTCCCTTATTAGGGGATAATTCTGTTTTGGAAACTTTAGACTTTACTCAATATAGCTTTTTGTACTATTTTGTTTGTTTTGTTTTTTTTTGGGGGGGGGGTTGGCAGTATCAGTTTTCATCCTTTCAACTAGGCTTGAGGATATTAGGAAAAAGGAGGCAAGCCATGTCTTATGAAATTAAGAGGATTAGAGCTGTGAACATTTTTTGTGCATGATACTTTTCTTCTCCTGTTATTGCTTCATGACCACAGCTAAGATAAATCCATGCCCTCACACAGCAGAGAGCATCTTTTAGCCTTTAATGTGTGGCAGAGATGCTGGCTGACTGGTCACCAAACCCATGTCCTGTCACCCCGGGGCTCCCAGACTGCAGCTCCTGAGATCACTGCTGTTGGAGGAACCATGTAGCTGACTGAGTGCTGGTCCCTGGAATGTGGGTAGAGTCATGTGATAAACTTCCCTGCCTGATTCCTAGAATGCTCCCCAAATAACCCCCATTTCTCCCTTCTGCCAGCTTGAATCACTGATGGGTGTTGGAATTTTTATTGTAGAAGGTAAGACCCTAACTTTGACGGATACTTGATCTTCAAATTACCCCCAGGACAGAGCCATCAGCCTATCAGGACATGCATTTCAGGCTGCCATTATGAAGAGGCTATTATGGATTTCTTTTGGCTCCAACAACTAGCAGCATACTAACAAATACAGATAGGATCCCTTTCTCCCAGGCTTCACACTCTGCTGTCTGAGCTAAGTGTGTCATGGTGTTATGTAGCACTAGGAATTCTCTGTCCAGTAGAATCACAGGAGAGAGATGGAAAAAAGCTTCAAGGAGGGAGAATATACTCAGAATGCTTATGTAGGAGTAGGCCTGATCAGTCCCCAAAGTGGATGTGAAACTTCAAGACCCAAATGAAGAATGTAAGTCAAGGCACAAAGGTCAGCAATGAGACATCCCTAAACTGTGACTCAGGAGTGTGTGAAGTCAGCACTCAGAGCTTATAGTGATGATATATATATATATATATATATATATATATATATATATATGTAATGGTGATTGTCATTTTAAGTTCATTTTCATATCCACTCATGTACCTCTTCATGGTGGAGCATGTAATGAAGAGGTGTCAGTTGAGTTTGTTGTATGTGCATTATAGTGTATCCTTCTGCAAGCAACCTCTCCTACCACCTCCCCAGATGTTGCTTGGCAAGGTGAGTTGATGTGGCCACCTTTGTAGATGGAGTCTCCATTGATGGAACTGTCTTTATGTGTCATGTAGATTCATTTAGTTTTAACAGTAACCAAGGTTATCAGGGCAGGGAGGATTGTACCAATTTTTAAACAAGAGGCTCAGTCAGGTAAGGTGACTAAGGATACATAGCATGAAGAATAGAATCGATGTTCTTACAGGGCTGTCAGCAATCATCAGAAACATCAAGGGCTCTCGGCAGAAAGAAAATTGACTTTGAACATTGTCCCTGGCCTTACTCTCTCTGTGGCCCCTGGTCTCTCCTAACCTTCTCAAGTGAGAACTGTCAGAGATAAACCATTGTGGCGTCTGCTTCAACTTTCTTACTTGGTTTTCTTCTTCTCACCACTGCCGTACCTCTTACTACAATGTATCTCTGTGGGCTCCCTTGCTGCCATATGCTTTGGATTCCCTCCTCTACCTGGCCTCATACATGGTGAGACCCAGGGAGGGTCCTCTCCCCTGTGATCTGAATCGGAATCAGAACAGCCTGCAAGAGTGAGCAGAGGTGCTAGGTGGGCCACTGTGTGGCATTCACAGCCCGGGGTGACATCTCAGCACCCAGTGAAGATGGCCATTTCTAGTTTTAGAAAACCAAATGTTTCCTCTACATTATTTCCTAAGACATAAATACTTTCCATGCTTTCGGGGAGCTTTCTCTTCCTGAACCTCTCAATCCTCTTCTTTTTAATTCTCTTTCCCATCCATTGTGATATTAAAAGAAACTATGTCTAAGATTTCATCTTTTGATTTTAAATTTGAATCTCACCACGAATTTATCTTACCATTTAAATCTTCCCCATCCAACAGAGGCACTAATTAAGTAGAAAAAAATTCTTTTAGAAAATTTTCACAAATATATTTACTCATTATGGTGGAACCTTTCCTTTTGTTTTATATTCTGCACATACTGAGAATATATGAAAATGGAGGCCAATTGTTAGAAATTTGAACTCGGAAAGGAATCAGGTGTTTCACTGGAGAGCATAAATCAAGTGAAGATGCTCTCTGTTAGTTGGAGTTCCACCTTATTAAATTTGAATTCTGCATTTCTCAGAGCAGAGGCAGAGGTGCTGAACATTGTTAATAATGACTAATATCATATCACAGATGTTAATTGAATGTTGATAAGTCTCTAAAAATTACAGTAATAGAGACACACTTCAGAAGCCGAGCATGGTGATGCTCTTCCTGGGTTGAATGCTACAGATTTGTGTGTGTGTGTGTGTGTGTGTGTGTGTGTGTGTGTGTGTGTGTGTACTTGCACACACGCAATTAAGACAAGTTTTTTACAGTAGTCAAATGCAGACATTTTCAGTACTCTTGTGGCACCACCCAACTGTGCTGCAACTCAGACACCACGTCTGAAGTAAAGGAAAATATTTGCTGCTTAATCTAATATCTGGGAAAATGCTTGGGCAAAAATACTGAGAATAAATAGCCTTTAGCAATTTGACCTGGATTTGAAAAACATCTGGGATTTCTGGCATTAAGTAATTTATGTATGTGAGGCATTCATGAATAAGTAGTAAGGTGAAACTCAAGCTGACCCATGATGCTGGGTGTATGTCATAGTCATGGAGGCAGCATTTTTTTCACTCCTGCAGAGGGACTGTTCTTGTTAACTGGCCAGATCCCAAACCAAATGCTTCCGTGCTTTCTGACATCACCAACTTGCTCCTCTTCCACCTTGAACTTTAATCACGGTTTAATGTTGTCTTACAGAAGTTAGATGAACAGCTCTGTTGTTGAAGACTCTAAAATGTTAGGGGTGGTGGGAGATGTTTTCCATATGTCTTGCTTTTTCAGATAATTTGTTGAATTTTGAAGCTGCTTGCTGCTGACCAAGATTTTATTCTGTAGGATCAGAATAATGCATAGTTTTCATTTGCTCTAAGGCAAGATGGTATCTGATGGTCTCCTTCTTGTTTAGTATTTTAGTTCTATGCAGAAAATGGCTCTCCCCAAGGCTAATAAGGTCCTTATTCCCCTGTCCTTTATGAATATCTAGATTGGTACAATAGTTCTATACTTTTGAGCTAAACCCAGGATGACAAAAGTACTTTCCTGCTAAAAAAAAAGTTGAGGAATAAGTTTATTTTTTGACTAGTGATACTGCCATTAAAAAATTCCCCAGCAGAAATAATAACTTTATAAATATACTAAATATATATCTTCTTAAAAATTTTTATAATTGAAGTTATATCTACACCAGATAAAATGTTTGTCTGATACAAACACATTCACGTGGGTTACATACATGTAAAATCCATCTCAACTATAAATGTCCATGTTATTAGAGATCAGCAATAGCTCAAGTTTAGTACCTGCATTATAGGTATTAATTCTGGAAATTTAACCTTGCCATCATAGCAAAAAGAATGAGAATAATTTGTGACATGCTATGAGTGGTAGGGTGTTGTACTGAATGCCTTACATGTGGTATCTCATTTAAAACTCAAAACAACCTTCCAGCATCAGAACTATTTTAAGATGAGAAAACATGATGGAGGAGTCATTCATTTAACCAGGATTTCATAGCTGGTGAACAGTGTGTGAGGATTAACACTTAACTTTGTTACCCTCAAAGTGTACCACCTTCAGGGGTTCAACCTTGACCCGGAACACTCAGCAACAGAATTGCTTTTCATTTGAGAAAAGGAGCTATGCAGAAAATTAGAACCAAGAAGGATCGTACTTTGCTTCTCACACCTTCAGGACATCTGGAAAGAGGGAAGCACCATTCTACTTGTCCAAGGTGTTCTAGGCAGAGCATTTGTTTCGGTACCTTTGATACCAAGAATGGAGCTCCTAACCCAAATGACCCAAATCGGTAAGAAGGGTTATTATTGCTTGCTGATCCTGCCTAGCCCAGGGCAAGGCACTGAGAGCTCAGCCAAGGGTCATTCACAGCCTTTTTTGCCTACTTTTTTGCTGCTGTTGTTTTTCGAGGACTTTCCTAATCTCTGTTCTCTTTTGGTGAGCAGATGTGCCATCAGATGCCGTGACAAAGAGATTTGTGACTTCCCCATCTTACCTTACCCACAGATCCACAGGGGAGAATTGCCTGTATTTTCTTGGGATAAATATCTTCCTTCACGTTGGACAGCTGTTCCTCAGAGCCCACTTCAGAAGTATTTCAAGTACTCTTCCATGGTGTAAAATTAGCACATTTTTTTTGACAAAACAGAAGATTTTCCAGACATAGGCACATACCAGGCAGAAAGGTAGACAAGAGAGAAGCTGGTATTCATGAAGCACCTTTGTTTTTATCTTGAGTGTTTGCTTGGTGTATACCTACTAATTTAGAGTCTTAATGATTGTGACCTTGAGGAAAATGTTTCAGATTTTTGTTTTTGATGAATTACTGTTTTCTTTGGTATGTGTAGGGGTTATGAAATAATTTAGAATTCAATCATGCTTTAATTCAGTTTGGTATTATCACTTGTTGAGATGAAATTTCATTAATTAATTTCTTAAGAAAAGTAAGCAAAAATAAGTCCTGAGTTTGATGCTAACTGGACAACTATGTAATGACTATAAGTTTGCCAGCAGATGCCTTTAGAAGATTGATAGTCTTAATTAGCTATAAAATAATCACATTAGCCTATTGTATACATGATTTGTAACTGGTTATTGTGTTGACAGAACTTTCTTGGAGCCCTCACTGAAGGAAGAATTAACAGTTAGGAGTTAGTCCTTTGTTTTCCTCTATTGGTAACAACACTACCATGTTGGTTAGTGCCAGTGACAACAGCCGTATTTACCTGGCATTTAATGTGATTCAATTCCTTTTTTCACTTAAATCAACAAGCTTTCTTATCATATCAACTCAATTTTGACTTACCAACATATCAACTATGTTGATAGTATGAAAGTGAGGCCACAAACTTTATTTTGTCCATTTTACATATTAAGAAACTCAAGTTCAAAAGAGATAAGGGCTTCACTCAGTGTTGATCCATTTGAGAAGAGACAGCACACTGATGTCCATTGTGATCCATGGAAACAGTCCTGTTCTGGGAAGTAGGAAGCCTGGAAGGCTCCTATTCATGTAGACCTCTAGAAACTGGGCTGACCACTCCATACCCTTTCTAAGCCTCAGTTTCATCATGTGTTTTTACATTAGAAAGACGTTGAGGCTGTAATAAACTTTGGATGAAGAAGGCATTTTTGATGTTTTCCTTTATATTATATTTCTCAGTATTAAGAGAAATATCACAATCTGCTTATTCAAGTAATTCATATCCTTATTGAAAACTGAGGGACAGATGCTACAGTAAAACTGGGCCCCTTCTTTAAGTCTTTCAGTGACAACAGAATATGGTGACTTGAATTTAGGCAATACAATTCTTAGTTCTGTAGCTTTCTCTTATGTTTGTGTGGTTTTTGTCATTTATGGAGTTTAGTCTTGTCTTGTTTTGTTTTCTTATCACAGGTTAGCATGGGATTCCCAACATTCTTTCTTAGCCTACAAAGTACTAAGATTTTTTAGGCAGGAGCTGTCATACCCACCTCTGTCTTTCTTTTTTCTTTTTTAATCTACTTTTGTTTGCTTTGAAGAAAGTATGTTAATGACATTGATTACAGCTCTTGAATGTTTTTTTACTATGCTTTGTTCGTGTTAGACAAGCATCTTACCAAACACCTTACTGCTGAGTGACACTCCAGCCTCAAAGGAGTTTTGTTAAGACTGTCTCTAATAACTTATGTTTCCTTTAGTGAAAGATGAGAAAGAATGAAGGTGAGATTCCAAACAACATCAGTGGACATGGAGCCACTGAAACTGAGTGAGCTGACGCTGTTTGAGGGCCTGCACATTTTGGCTAATTTCTTTCCAAGCTGGTACAAATGTTGCCTACCATACTGTTATGATCTTCTCAGTGTGGATAACTGATGATTTATGTAGGTGTAAAAAAACACAAATATTACACCGGTAAGCCCACGTTGGGGATTGATCACTAATGTTGATTCAAATCGAACGTGGAATTCAAAGCATAAATCTTCTGCTATTTACATTTATTTGAGAGGCAAGACTGCCTTAAATCACATGCAACTGATTAATCAAAATGACACTTTGTTTCCAGACTCTTCATTGTTTAAAATTTTAATAGCACTTAGTGCTATTAAAGCATTAGTGCTTGTATGTTAACCAATTAGACAGATTTGAGACTTGATCAGATGGATTAAAATCTGGTTAAAGTTAATGTTTCTAAACCTGATTTTTTAACCCCATGGATGCTCAACCAAATCTTCATTCAATCCTATGGAAGAATGGTGTGTAGCATCTGCCAGCACAAGTTAACTGTGTCCAAGAATATGTCAATTACATTTTCCATGCTTCCTGCTGAGACTCGACAGTAGCTGGAAACTTGACCATGTGTCAAAGATAATATAATTTGACCATATTATTTCATGTTATTCATACACAGTTTCTTAGAGAAGGAAAAGTAATAAAGGTTTCTATTGAGTTGTATTGTTTGCAGGTACCTTTTCTGTTGCATTGGCAAAACCTTCTAGAATCCGTACATTATAGCTAAGGATTCAGAAATGGGCAAATACCGGGGGGGGGGGTTCCATTATTTTTAATAGACCTGGAACTAATTAGTTTTCATAGTTGTGCTGTCCAAACATGATCATAAAATGAAAATAGATTCAATTGTGGAAACTGTTTCTAACTGTAGTTATGATGTTCCTTGTAATAGTCCTCATTACTGAGATGTATGTGCATATTTTTTATTTGGCTTAGACAATAAAAAAAAACCAAGTATTTCATAGTAGAAATGATGTTAGTGACCAAAAATATGCCTAGAAAAAGCTAGATACTTTTTTTCAGAGAGGATGCAAATTTATATGTTAACTTTCTAACCCAATTCAAAGAGGGCCCCTAAATAGGCTGGAAAATATAGTGTCTAGTTTGAAGTAAAATTAAAATTCTTGGGCTAGTGAGATAACTCAGTAGATAAATATCTATGAGAAATTCCAAGGGGTCTTGCTCTTTCATGCTCATGTCTGAGGGCTCCCCTTTTGGCTACCGAACAAGAAAGGGTTTTCTCTATCAGTGAATTCATACCCACTCCTTAGTTCGTATATTCTTTCACATTTGTTTATTTAGCCTTTAGCTCATGTAAAAGTGCGCACCAACTTCCTACTATGCTTACCCCTGGAGTATGCTGCTTGCGACGTTCAAATAGCTATGATTGCCTCTGTGTATATATTGCATGCATATGAGTGTGCTCTGTGGAGGCCAGAGAAAGCCATTAAGTATCTTCCCATGTCATTCTCTGCCTCTGTGT
>CAJQZJ010004752.1:779463-819687 GCA_907164525.1 Lophiomys imhausi
TGTGTGCCCTGTGGAGGTCAGAGCAAGACATTAAGTATCTTCCCATGTTATTCTCTGCCTTATTTTCTTTAGCCAGGATCTCTCACTGAACCAGAAGTTTGACATTTAGACCAGGGTGTCTGTCTAGCAAGACCTCTGAATCCCTTCTTTGCCTCCCAGTGCTGGAGTTACAGGCATCTGCAGCCATGCCTGGCTCTTTGGATGTTCAGTAGTCAAACACATCCTCATGTTTACAGAGCCAGCACTCTTATCCACTGAGCCATTTCCCCAATCCCACAAATGACCTAGTGATTTTCAGTGTGCTTCCTAAGTGATTGAGCATACAGTACATAACAAATTTAATAAAGCAAAGACTTTGTATTCCAGATGATAAATAATGGCTTGTGTTCTTAAAACCCACTTACATTTTTGAAATCAAGAAAGTTCAGTTTTCACACTTAGAATATAAAAGAAGTTGCCTTTATTTTAAAGAAACTATATTTGTAACTTCTTGAAGGCAGGACAGATTCAACAGCTGTGCATTATTCTTAATTCATAGTTGGTGTCATTGAAATCAGTTCTCACACACACACCAAATAGCAAGCCCCAGATAGACTTAAACAATGCATCGACATCATGTCTTTGTTAGATAATAGTTGTCACTGTTGTATAGTCATCAAATAAACCTCCTCATTTTATCCCTGTTCCTCCAGATATTTAGTAAAATAGTTAATGCTAAGTGATGTAGAGTGAAGCAGTTGTTTACCAACCATAATAAAACTAAAAGATAGGCTAAAGAGAATTGCAAGGTTAAAAAAAACAAAAGGAAAAAAAGAACAAAGAAAAATTAGAGATGTACCACAAACTGAGAGAGTAATTATTATTTGTTTGGAGGGGCCGATTTCAGACAAGGTTTCACTGTATAGCCTGGACCAGCCTTCAACCCCCAATCCTCCTGCCTCAGTCTATTGGATACTTGGATTAGAGGCATTTGCACGATACTCAGATAACATGACATTTAATTAAGCTAAACGCCATCTGTGTGACTCTGCCATTTTGCCAAGATAATCTAACCTGCAGCATTCAGCAGAGAACCCCACAGCAATGGGGATTAACTCATATTCTTAGGCTCCTTGGCAAAAGCTGAGTATAAGAAACCCTGTGGCTCACCTCTGGTGTCTATATTAAAGTGATTGTCTGGATTAAACTGTTTTCTTTTTAAAGTGATATATATTTTAATTATTATTAGAGGAACAGGAGGCCTGGGGAGGGGATCACAAGATGAAAAACCTCCAGGTTTGCAGAATGAGTTGCATGCAGGCAGCTTAAGGAAGGAAAGCAGAGATGAAGAGACCAGGAAGTGGGAAATGAGGCTGCAGCAGCAACTTGACACAAAATAGCTCATGCAGAAGGCTGGCTGTGGATTAAGTTCTTGTTTCTGCTTTGGATACTAAATAATGTATGATTTATAGAAATTGACTAAGCTACATCTGATCTTGCTAGTAGTTATTTCTTTGGGGAAAATTTAAATTTTCATTAAAGTAAAACTGGAAGTAAGTCAAAGGCCATTGATTTGTTTTTTCTGCTGCCATCTTCCATGTCTGATAAATTAACATTAAAGCTATGGGTTATCAATGTCTTCCTTGAAGGTGAAGATCATTTACTCTCTAGGTTCCATTCTTGTACTTTCTCAGTTGGTCTATTTGACAAGGCCAGGTTATTAATGTTCCAATAACAAAGAGTTTCCATAGTTACAAAGAAGAGAAGATTTGACTTAGAGTTTGAGGAACTAAGCTCAAACTTGAAATATCAATGTGTCTCAGCTCTCAAAGCAAGACTGACTTCTGCTTCTCACCTTTTCCACCTCTTGCTTGGGTGATGAATTTAATGATTTGGAAATTCACTTTATATATATTTTAAGTTAAGCATAAAAACCAAGTGATAACAAGAGTTTATAATTATTTGATTCTAAAACAAATGAACTTGTTGTAATACTTACTTGATGTCAAATACGTTTTTTGGACCTTAGTTATAACTGTGGTCTTGGCAGACATTGCATGAGCTAATGGACTCTTGTGGGATAGTTGGTGTTGGCAATGCCAGAGGAGCACAACAGCTTGCAGGCTGATGCCTGGGGCAGGGGGCACTGCAGGATCCAGGGTGTCAGACATTGACCTACCTCCTGTAGACTGGAATTTGTTTTCAAAGGCACATCAGCCTAGCAGCATATAGTAGGCATTTGATAAATGCCTGAAAATGTCTTAAGATAATCAGAAATATTAGGTAAGGAGTCATAAATGGCAATAACTAATGAATATGTTTTTGCCTTTTAAAAATACTTGTAATTTACTGTGCATGTCTGTACAGCTTTTCTGTGCTCTAGAATAGCAATACCTCATGGATTACTTCAATCAACCAACCTTCCTTCCTTCCTTCCTTCCTTCCTTCCTTCCTTCCTTCCTTCCTTCCTTCCTTCCTTCCTTCCTACTTTCCTATGTTGGATCAAAACTAAGGCCCTGCAAATTTTGGGCAGGCATTCTGCCACTGAATGTCATCACCAACTCCTAAGTTTATTTGATTGATAAATAATAATTGTACATGTGTATAGAATACAATGTGACACTTTCATATGCAGGAAAATGGGCATTTCTAGAACCAGGACCCTATGCAAAATGGCACAGTAGGTACTTAGGGTTCACTTGCAAAATCCCCTTTTTTTGATGAATCGTGAAGAGTCCCTCTTCTAATATACCTTACCTATTCAACTTTGTGCATTCGTGTGTGGTATGTGGGTGTTTGATGTATGAGTTTGTGTGGGGAGTGTAGATGTGTGGTGTGGGTACATGTGTTTATGTGCATGTGTGTGTGATTGTGTGTATTCATGTGTTTATGTGTGTAGTGTGGGAAATCCATGTGTCTTTGTGGGGGTGTGTGTGTGCATGTATGCAGTTCCAGTACATGCAGATCTATCCTAACAACTCACAGTCACTTGACCCTTACCCTAGCACTCTTGACACTCCAAAGTCCAACAGTGAGCCATGAACGTCTTTCTTTTATTGATGAGGAGAAAGATGTGTCTAAGCAAATTTATGAGATTGACGGAACACATCTTTTTTTTGATATTTTTTCCTTTATTTTTTATTTCTTCAAGTTACATCTCCATCGTAGTCCCCTCCCTATTCCCTCCTCCCGTCCCACTCTCCCACCCTCATCCCCCATCCTCTTCCCTTTTTTTTTTAAGTTTAAGGTATATCTTATTTCCCCCTACAGTTTCCCTTTTCAGTCCAACAAATGGCTCCTTCTCTTAAAATAATAATAAATACAATACAGTACAACAGAGGTAATTAGGCCACAGTTATGAGGGTTATATGGCTTAACGTACATTCCCAAAGACCAGTCCATATGTATTTGGTACCTGACTTTAACATTCTACTATCTAACCATCTCCATGAGTTTAAAGTTCTATATCTGACTCAACATTCATACTAATTGCAACACAATTTTAAAAGTATCTTCTTAGATGTATAACACTCTCTTAACTCCTAAACAACTCAAAATTTAACTATGAGACTCTAGCTATCTGTTCTTCAACCACCTCAGAGACCTGAGAGGGATAAATATATCTGATTTTATAGGAAGTACAGGGCCTGCAGCTTGACGGAACACATCTTGAACATCACTCTCAGTGCCCTTCTCTCATCTTTTGCCACCACTTCCGAATCTTCTACTCTTGCGATTCAAGTATAGTTCCACCCTGTAGCTGAGAAGGAGCAGCAATCCTTCTGTTAGATAGGCCCTGCTCAAACCCTCCCTTTCACTGAGAGACACAGGAGGCCTGTCTCTGACATGCTCTTTTGAGTCCCTTTGTCATAGAATTTATTCAAATGATGACTGATTTTATTTCAGAGAGTTCTTATCTAAAGGCTAACGGGTTTGTCTTTGTGTCTTCTTGAAATTATGACTTAGCATATATTTGTTGACCTGAGAGAAAATCAAAGATCAATGGAGGTTCTTATAAATGCCTGAGAGGTTTGTCAGTGAAATATTAGCCTCTTACAAAATTCATTGAAGTCACATTAAATTATCCTTTAGATTAACTCAGGAAGAGTAGAAACTGGAGAGAAACAATCCTACAAACAATGGATAATTTTTAAATACCCATTTCTCTATCTTCTGTCTATGAGTAAATTTTTCTCTTGTTAATTTAGTGAAAATATTTTATCAGAAGCCATTAGTAAATATCTGATCCCAAGGACTGTTTTCTTCCAATACTGGAAAGGCCAAGAAACCACTTAGAAAGAAACAGTGATATTTGGACTTTCTAAGTTTTTATTACACATCAGAGACAAATGATTGGAAGATATTTTCAAGAGTAACTTAAAATCAAAAACCAAAAACAACTTGCTAGTGACAGAGCAATCAACCTGTGCCTGGTTAAATGAAATCATACTTATCTCCTCCTAAGGAATCTGCTTTAAATAAGTCTGAGATTTTTTTTCTTCTTTCATTTTTGAGATTATAGTGTAATTACAACATTTCTCCCTCCCCTTTCCTCCCTCCAAACCCTCCTAATTACCACTCCTTTTTCTCCTTCAAATTCATGGTCTCTTTTTTTTTTTCATTTAATTTTTCTTACATGCATAAAAGTATATGTATATGCATATGTATATATTCCTAAATATAACCTGCTTGGTCTGTATAATGTTACCACTATGCATGTTTTCAGGGCTGACCATTTGGTATTGAACAACCAATTGGTGAGCTCTTCCCTGCAAAAAAAGACTATTTCTCACCCTCTTTGCATTCCATAGTTGCCTGTAGGTCTTTATGTAAGCTTGAGGCCTTGCGGAGTTTCCCTTGTCCACTTTGGCATGTGTGTTGCTGTTGTCCTTGTTCAGCACATGTTTAAGTAGTCATGTTGGTGAGGCTTTATGGGTGTAGCTTCTGACATTCCTATGACACACAGTCTCCCAGGAAGTTCTCTGATCCACTGGCTCTTACAATCTTTCTGCACTTCTTCAGTGGTATTTCCTGAGCCTTAGATATAGGAGTTGTTTTCAAGATATATTTGTTCCACAAGCCTGCATTTTGATTGGCCATAGTTTTCTGTAATGGTCTCAATCTGTTCCAAAGAGTAGTTCCTTGGTCAGGGATGAGGACCACACTTACCTGTGGATATAATGACAAATACTTAAAATGTAGTTAAAGGTTATGCTGGCTTAGAAAAGTGGTGGTTATCATGGCTTCACTAGCCCTGGGTTGTTGACTGGGTTTCTGTGACCCAGAGGTTTTTAAACAAGATTTATTAGCACAGTTTATGACAAACTCAGTATTTATTAAACATGAATTTTTTCACCTTGTAGTTCATATGAATCTAATAACCAAAAAGCAAGGTTTTTTAAAAATGGCAATCTTCCCTCTTTCATTGTAACACTTAACATATGACATAAACTATCAGTTTCTAGGAAATGTAAACATATAAACCAACAGCTTGGATAAATGTTTTTCTTTTATTTTGATAGAGAAACCAAGCTTTAACAACTTGCTTAAAATTAATGGGAAAATGAATTCTCCAAGGTAGTTTCACTGTGTCTTCATTTTAATATGAAAATAATTGCCTAGCTTGCAGGACCATAACTGATTGCCTGTCTGGGCAAACTCACTCCAATCAATTTTGTGCTGTTCATGTTAATGTCATTTGAATCTTTGCTTTAAAATCACAGTAATGCCTGGAAAGGTTGTGCAAGGTCAAAACATGACAGTGTCACTAAGGTTTGTTGATTTTCAAGAGAAAACCATGGAATAAGTCAGGTTAAGTCACACAGTTGCAAATCTGTTGAACCCATTTTCCTCTTCTCGGTGTGAAATCCTCTTCCCGCGTGAAAGAGGATCTGTAATCTGAAACTGCGGAGATAAGAACATGATAGAGAAGAGTATGTCCCACTTCCAGTAGCCAGTGTACAGCCAGAATTGAGAGCATTTCCCTAGACCCAGCTTGTCAGATGTTCACAGATATTCCCGGTCAGTGAAGGTGGCTGGCAGTAATGGTGAGTTGCAATTTGTGGTGATCTCCTGAGCAGTGAGCCCTCTACCCCTTTCTTACCTCTTACTGTAGTAACTATTGGATGGCCAGTCACAGGTATTCAGTGAAAGATACACAAAGCTGTTGCCTAAAAATATCTGTATCCATGAAATCGTGGCCCATTTATGTCTTGGATGAATTTTGCTTTGAACGCAAAACAGCTCAATGATTTGTCCTCTTTTTTATTTTGAGATATACCATCTTTTTTTTTTTACTTTAGCTTAAGCTCCTATTGCCAAGGGACTCTATTTTCCTCTTTCAAAAAAACAAACTTTATTAGTTAAAAAAATGCAAGTACGGTATTGACCCTTGTATATGGACGTAATATTAAGATTGTATTGGGCTACATAGGCATTGATCTTTGTATATTGATACATAATTAAGAGTATATTTAACCACAATTGAATAGATCTTTGTATATTGATACAAAATTAAAGATAACGCTTCCTAATGGTATCATACCTAGAGATACTTAAAAATAAAATGTGAAGCTCTGGCCTCTTGATACCAACCGTCTAAAACGGTCTAGGATAGTTAAGTAAAACAAACTCCTAGTCATGCAAACATGTCACTTTGTTAGCTACTATGACAGTCTATCACAGATATTCTCTAAACTACCCAGTAATCAAGTTGCTAAGAGACAAGCAACATTTGTTTATCAAATACAAGAGATGGATAGGGCATCTTCAAAAACCCCTAGAGATCTGCAGAATATGGCATTCAAAGATGTTATCTTAAATCAAGATTTTCTTTTTTTTTTTGATATCGAGACATATCAGCGCCTGACAGCACCCCCTATTCTACTCCAAGTAGAAGATAAGCATCGAAGAACCTCCACTGTAAGATGGTTGAATTAGTGGCAAGCCTATCTCTTGGCATGAAAAAACCCCTTGCACCAACTGCAGACAGACTGCTGTCCAAAAAGGACAAAACTTGGTAGCAGGGAAGTCGACAGCCTAACTCTGCCAAGACAGGGTAGGTAAGTCCTTCATAATCCCTGCTCTACAACAAATGTCTGTCATAGAAACAGGACCCAAAGGCTGAAGACTGATGCAGGAATGTATGGAGAGAAAATGGGAACTGTCCAGGCAGTCATTGGTATGTCCTTTCTTAGTTTTGGAAGCTGCAGGCCCTGCACTTCCTATATAAGCAAATATATTTATCCCTCTCAGGTCTCTGAGGTGGTTGAAGAATAGACAGCTAGAGTCTCATACCTAATTTTGAGCTGTTTAGGAATCAAGAGGATGTTATAGATCTAAGAAGATACTCTTAAAAGTGTGTTGCAAGTTAGTATGAATGTTGAGTCAGATATAGACCTTTAAACACATGGAGATGGTTAGATAGTAGAATGTTAAAGTCAGGGGCCAAATATGTATAAACTGGACATTGGGAAGGTTTACTGGGCCATTTAACTCTCATAAATGTGGCATATTTATTTCTGTTGTTTTGTATAATACTTACTGTTATAAGAGAAGGAACCATCTGTTGGACTGAAAGGGGAAACTTCTGGGGGGAAGAGGGTGGAAGGGCGGGATAGGAAGGGGGAATAGGGAGGGGTTTGTGACTGAGATGTAACTTGAAGAAAAAAAATAAAGTATTTATTAAAAAAATGCAAGTAAATGAAACACATCACACACCATAATTAACCAGACCCAAAGTCTATACATCTCAGTGAAATTTTATACAATCAGAATAGGCATTTGGAATGTAAATCTGTGGAGATTCACCTTAAATTTTACACTTTTAGTATTGAATATATTTAATGCACTCATCTACCACCCAATCCCCCCCCCAAAATCATAACAGAATTAGAAGTAGAGAAACAGTTAGCCTAATCCTCTTCCATAACTCAGTTCATCATGTGGATTCAGTTCCTTCGTCGCCTCCTTATATTAAGCCTTTCTTGTTCTCTTTTCTTTATGTGATACTATACCCACATGCATATATGTTTACATACATACATATATTATTAGCTAGATTCCATATATGAGAGAAAAGGTTTTTTTCTTTATGATATTGTATAACTGTTCTTTTTAATTTCATTTTTAAAACAGATGGACATTCAGTGCGTGCGTGTGCACACACAAACACACACACACACCACCATCACCACCACCACCATATAGAGTACGGTGTTGCTTTTGTTTTTGTTTTGTTGTTGTTTTGGCTTTGACTTTTGACATTACTACTGTTCCTCTAATGGTAACCAGTCATGTTCTTTGTCTTTGATGACACTCCCAATTTAGAGAATAGCTGAGCTTGACAGATGTCATTTTGAGTACGAACCATGGTTGATTTGAGGCAAGAAGACCCAAGTTTAAAGCAGAAAATAAATCCAGCATCTGCTTAATAATTTGCTGTTTTCTGCAGTAGAATCTTATCTGGCCACCCACATTCATCTGCCTGCTGACGTGGCTTCTGCCTCAATCACAGAAGCTATTTTTTGCACGTTTTGTATCTTTAGAGGAACCAAGTGGGCCTTGCTTGTAATGATTCATATCTTAAAGTGCACCAGGTGTCCTGAAGTTCTACATCAGGGATGCAGTAAGGTGATTAGGGGCAGGGACGAGGGGCTGAAAGCCCTTTAAATATTTGTAAGAAGTGGTCTAGGAACAAGGCACATTTTGACTCTTGGGTCATGATTCTTTAGTTCTTTTTGCAAAAGTTTTGGAAGCCTCTTTCCAAAAATAAAAACTGTGTTGTTTTTGTCACTGTCTTAAATATCAAATATACAATGTCCGTCTGTGGGCATGATAGCCATTTTCTTTTAAGATGGTGTTTTGATGTGGAGCCCAGCTTGACTTAGAATTTGGTCATTTTTTTTTTTGCCTCAGTTTCCTGATTCCTGGGATTGCAGGAATGCAACACCACACCAAGATATATAGTAGTATTTTTTGTTGGCCTCTTATGCATAGAGCCAAAGCATCTCAGGTGACTAATTCATATATTCTGGTTAAGTAGTTTGATCTTCCTTGAATTTCTTTAGATCAGATTTGGATAAATATTAATTCAAAATACAATGAAGTTCTTTTTTTCACTACTTAGTAGCATCTATGAAAGCTCCAGGTTTTTTTTCTTTCTTTCTTGGTTTTAGAATCCTAGTTCAGAAATTAATTTTAGCACAGAACATAGCAGCTGAAAAAGGAATTTTTATGAGGTTATCTGAGAATATGAAGTTTAGCTGATGATGCTCCATAGAAACTTTGCAGAAAATCTCTGAAGTTGGGAGGCAGAATGGCAGGCTGGACTGCAGGGCCACAGTTTCCCCATCTAGTGTTTTGCATTTGATTTGATTTTGTGTATGTAGTGCACTTATGTGTGCAGACACATACATGCATGCATGAGGAGATGCGCTTCAGGTGTCCTTCCTCAGGCATGATTTTTGAGATAGCCTCTCCCTGGCTTGGAACTCAACAAGTGCGCTAGGCTAGCTGGCTAGTGAGCCCTGGGGTCTGACTAGCCTTGGCTTCCCAGCACTGGGATTGCAAGTTTGGACCACCTGGGGTCTGAGGATCGAACTCACACCCTCATGCTTGCCAGGCAAGCACATTGTCAACTGAGCTAATTCCTTGCCCCAATACATTAAGTTTTAACTATAGCATTGTTTTTCATTTGCTTCTGCCCTGATACAAGTAATTCCCCTTTAATACAAGTATTCATTGAAAGATTTGCATTATGTTAAAAAAAGAATTTTTTAAAATTAAAAAGTGAAATTTTTAAGAGATATAATCCCAAATTTTATTTCTGGAGAGCAGGAAGTCTCTGTGGGTGAAGAATAAGCACACCTTTTAAGCTAACTGTCAGCGCCAATATCTTATGTTCTTGTTCATCCTTCAGATTCCCAGAAGTTGTGTATGAGCTTCAGTGGAGAGAGTTGGGAAGCAAAGACGATTGTGATGCGGTTTATTGATATGAGGATAACAGGTTAACAACTAAAATTCATTATTCTTTCCTGTTGATTTTACATGAAAACTAAAGAGCAGTTTGGACCTGAACTGAATGTATATATCAACTTCCTCAACCTGATGGGTATATTCCATTTAGATATAAGTATACTATGCAGGTTTTGCTTCTTTTGATTTCCACAATAGGTCCATTTTAATCATAACTTTCTCAACTGGAAGAGTCTCACTTGAGTACTTTTTTTCTCGCATAGTTTATTTCCATAGAAAGTTCTCAGTAATCCTTATAAGAATAGTTTTTACAGAATGATGGGGAAAGAGGTCGCTGGGATCGTGAAATCCCAAATGTTTGAAGTTATAAAAATTTTATGATAGAATTTTAAAAGCACCATGCCGGAATCAAAATAAGTCATATGTCTTGACTACATGTGCAGTGATCGCTGCGCTGCTGCCCACTTGGGGAAACATGTCTCCACTTCCTCTGACACTCTCACATGTGAAGTTAGAGTGCAAGTACATCAAAGCACAAGGCTGCCAGCGCCGTGATTTGACCTTCCCAGAAGTTCTTCCAGTTGTTTGCCAGGGTTCTTTCTGCAAGATACAGGGTACTTTCCTCCTAGTTGTAACTCACCCGCTTTAAGAAAGATGAAAGGTATTATGGAGTTTTTAATTAAAAGCAGATTTTTTTTTGCATAATTTAGCTTTGAGGAAAGTACCTTTTAAAAGTGATCTCCAGGAAATCTGTGTTCATCTGGACTTTGGCACTGGTCACAGTTTTTGAGAGGTCCCTTTTATATCACCCTCTGGTACCTTATGTCCTTGCTGCTGACTGAGGAGAAGCTCATCAATTGTATCATAGTGGTGATGTGTTGTCTTCTCTCTCGACAGGACCTCTTGTAGCCCAGGCTGCCCTATGTAGGTAAAGATGGCCTCGACCTGCTGACCCTCCTCCTCCTCCTCCTGAGTGCCGCACTTACAGGTGAAGGACACTTTGCCTAAGCTCATTTGTTTCTTAAACTATTTTATTAATGATCCATGGCAACATGAAAGCCAGTATGCTTCGTTTATAAGTACGGTGCCATGCCGTCCTCCAGAACAGAAGAGCAGCAAACAACTAAGAAGCCACCTTGATTTTAAGAAGATGTCGTATTAGTAAAATATTGGAGGCAGAGAGGCTGAGCTTGTTCCTGCTGTTAATTTACTACTTAGGATGTAATTATCTAGTAATGGGTCACTTCACTAGCACTCAAGTAAGGATTAATTTCCTAAGGTAAACTTTTTTTTTTTATGCTGTGTCCCTTTCCTTTCTTGTGCTCTGGTTCCTCTAGTGACTGACACACACACACACACACACACACACACACACACACACACACAGACACACACAGACACACACACACAGACACACACACACACACACACACGCACACTGGAACACACACACACACACTGGAACACACACACACACACACACTGGATCACACACACACACACACACACACACACAGACACACACACACACACACACACACACACACACACACACACACACGCACACTGGATCAGCCATGCAGAGAGGAATACCTTTTTCAATACAACTATCTTCTGAGAAGTGCTGTTGTTCGGCAGGATGGTTGGTGCCTGTCTCCTGATGCAAAGACACCTTTTGGCTGTCACATCATCCACAGGAACCCCTAAAGCCATATGCTCTGAATTTTATCCCCAGTGCACTGAAAACACTGGGGAAATTTTAAATGTGAATGTGAGACTGTGCTTGGAATATCGAGTCCTTTGTTGGCACTGGGTGCCAAAAATGACTTTGTGTGGGTTTTGGTTACCATAAAAAGAAATCCCAGTGAATAAAATGATAACTTTCTTTCCATATAAGAATTGCTCTGCTATTGAATTTTCTAGCATATTAATCAATTGGAGGAAAGTGGTATTTATATTCAGGCTTTTTCAAAATAGAAAAATGGATGTATATGAACATAAAGAAATAATCTAACTGTAAGTAACCAAGTTGCTATATAGCCTCATAGGTTTAAGCAGACTTATATCAAGAAGGATTTTAAATTCTAAAATATGCAATAGTACATTTAGTTGCTTGAAATAATATTAAGTCTCATAATTTTTCCTGGACTCAGTGATCCATTTGAAGTGAATTTTCTATTATATTTTCCTCCCTAACATACTCTAATATAATAAAGTGTTTTCCCATTTATGACCATTATACATTTTAGTAATAAAATGCTAACCAAAGAATTTGTGTTTCTTTTAGAAAATTAAACCTCTTAGTAAAAATATCAGTTAAGAATAACAAAAAAGATGTGTTTATCAAATGCTGGATTCAACTTTGAAAGCCTTGTTTTTTAGAGTGAATTTCTTTCCTTGGGCCTAAGTTAGCAAGGAAAATAGCACAGAAACTTTTGAGTATACATACACAGAGCCTGCCTTGGGTATAAAGAAAAGGCTGTGTCATATGTAGTTACTGGCTAGTAATTTCTATTATAGTTTATCTTCCCGGCCAAGTTAAAGCAACTAAGAAAAATAGTTCATAAAACCCTCCACGTCTGTAGTATTCATCAGTGTGATCCAGAAATTCCCTGAACCCAGTACTTTTTGCCCTTTCCTACTTTTCCCCTTTTCAGAAAGTTCCAGTGACTTATGAGTAGCATTGAGCTAAATGCTACCCAAAAGTAGTGTAGTGCTAGAAAGAACAGTGTAAACTCAAATATGTTTAAAATCGTATGTAAAAGGTCCGTATGGAACAGAACTTAGTCCTAACTCCATAGGAGTGTGTGTGTGTGTGTGTGTGTGTGTGTGTGTGTGTGTTACATGTGTATTGAGTGTATGTGTCCTCATGTGCCTTGCTTTTTAGATGGGTCCTGGGAATGGGGAGTTGAACTCAAGTTCTCATACCTGCCAAACAAGCAGTCTTACCTATTGAGTTATGTCCGTACTCTCCTCCTTAGTAACACTCTCAAGCATTTCACTGAAACGGAAGACTCTGCCTTTAGATGAATGTGGATTGGAGCATCCTTGTGCTGTGAGGTCCAGCTGCTCTTCCTGAAGGACCCGAAAGTAGGAACGAAGTTCTGAGAAATTGTGTCTGCTTTTGAGTTGTTTATGGCGCTTTCCCTCCTCTTTTGAAGTCTAGTTTCAGGATAGGATTATTCTTTGATAGAATATTTTATTTGGTTTGTATGTTTAGTGTTTTGTCCTTAGTAAGGATGAATGGGATGTGTCTAGTCACTGGCATAATGGTTTTAATTGATTGCTGTAAAATGTAATGGTAGTTGTCTGGTTTAGAAAGATAAATATCTCATTGTCAAATGAAAACATGAGTACATTATAGTCTTTTCATGAAATTCTGTTCTTACTTCACTTGGAAGTTTCTGTTATAGCAAAATTACATATTCTGTGTCATCCAAAGAAAAGGAAGTGATAAATGCTAATTTTCACTTCTGAGGTTCATATTTTCCTTTAAAGTAATGATAATCAAAGAACAAAAGAGAGCAATTTGTCTTGAAGGTTTCCCATGTTCTCATAAGGAGCTGCCTACGTCATACTTAGAACACTTTTAAAAGTACAGACTTGTTCCCTAAGAAGTCACATCCTGCAGTGTATGAGGAGGCTTTTGGCCCTCATATGACTGCAGAACTGGGGCAGAGGACTGATATGTAGGGACACTCCACTCCAGAGGAGTGGGATGGAAGGGATAGGGGGTAGAGGGTGGGAGGGCGGGAATGGGAGGGGTAGAAAGATGGCACTGTGATGGAGATGTAACCTGAAGTAATAAACAAACATTTAAAAAAAAAAGTCACGTTTGTGGCCATTTTCTTTATCTCCAACCTGAAAAGCTTAGATAATTTCTTCTAGAGCCTTTGAAACTTGATTGTTTCAAGTAAGTGAAACTTTGGGGTTAGGTGAAAATACCTAAAGAAAAACATTGAAGACATAGCATTTATGTTGTGATAAGACAATGGAGCATGAAGATAAGGTATGTAGAGCTCAGAGGTCAGCCAAGCTTGTGTTGGCTTCCAGTTCTCACGGTCAGTCTCCTGATGTGTTCCTCCTTAATGGAGCAGATGTAATAATTCTATAGTTTAGAAGTGTCATGAGCACCAAGTTAACAAATATGAAACCTTTTGTGTTTTAACTGTGTTGGTGTAGAACAAATGTATAGTGAGTGACAACTAACGTCATCACCATAGGTTGAGTTTTCTCCCTATGAAGTGCTCAGGAACAGTACAACAGTATTAGCTTTTTAAAAAAATTCTGGAATATTTGAAAAAAATATGTATATATATACACACTATATATACATATATATGTAAAGATATATATTTGGGGATTCATGTGTAAATTCATTTATATTTCACATACACATATACAGCCTGAAGATAATTTTTATAATATTTTTAGTATATCTGCCTTTGGGTGGAACTTAACCATGTAAGACCAAGCATGAAAATTTTTAGACTTTGGCATCATGTTGGTGCTCAAGAGGTTTCATATTTTGGGGTGTTCTGAATTTTAGATTTCTTCAAGGGATATTCAAGCAATGTTAGCATTGGAACTGCAGTCATAGATAATATAAATACAAAATATTAAACCTTGGAAGTAAGTTGGAAATCACTTCAAGTTCACCATATTAAGGATGAATATGTTTCTTGAATCACAGGCAAATTCTACTTCCATTTTATAGGGTGATACTTGCCTCTAGAAGTCCCAAATAGGTCATATCTGTAGGAATATTAAATATCGAATTTACACACAATTTTGCCAGTTTATGTGCAACTCCATGTACTTTTGTTATTTTCATATCTAGAATTGATAGGAGTAAATTCTTAATGATATACTTTAAGGCCATTTCTTTTCTTTCAAATTTGCAAAATCACCATCAGGAGACAAACTTCAATTCAGGTTAAGCTTCCTGACAAATCAAAGTTAATGTGTTTGTTGTTTAGTTTCAATACACATGATTCAAAGTTCTATTTGTCATATCTCATAGCTGCCAGTGGAAGGAGCTATTATGTCTAGCTACAAACATTTGACTCCATTTCTACAACTTTACTACTGTTAAGAGCTGCTGGAGTTTTGGAGAGATAGGTCAGTTGGAAAAGACCTTGCTGCGCAATCATAGGAACTTGAGTTCAGTCCTCAGAACCACATAAAAAAATGGTGGTATTTTGATGAGCATTGGATTAAATGTGTAGATTATTTTGGGTAGAATGGTTCTAGAACTGTATTGCTTCTTACTATCCACAGAACTGGGTTGTCTTCCCGAATTTTGTGTATTCTCTTCAGTCTCTTTCTTTCTTTTTTTTTTTTTTTTAAGATTTATTTATTATGTATACAGTGTTCTGTCTGCAGGTATATCTGCAGGCCAGAAGAGGGCACCAGATTTCATTATGGATGGTTGTGAGCCACCATGTGGTTGCTGGGAATTGAACTCATGACCTCTGGAAGAGCAGCCAGTGCTCTTAACCGCTGAGCTCCTCTTCAGTCTCTTTCATTGGTGTTTCATAATTCCTATGGTAGAGATGTTTCAACCATATGGTTAAATATATTCTTTTGTTGTCATTGTTGTTGAAGCTATTGCAAGTGGGATTACTTTCTTGATTTTTATTTTAAATAGATCACTAGTGGCATATGCCTACTATAACTTTTTTTTTTTATATATATAAAACTTGTTGTCTTTGAACCAAATGTGCACCATCTCTCCGCATCCTGAGCTTGTGGAGTTAAAGAGGCAATGGCCCAACTCTCACTACTGCAGCTGCAGCTCAGCAGGAGGCTTAGCACTCCAGGATAGTGCATCATAAAACAGCCTTTGCGGTTGTTGTAGGGCAGGTAGCATTGCAACTCTTTTCCTCAGTGAACTTAGCATTAGACTTGGTAGGAGGCTTAGCACTCCAGGATAGTGCATCGTAAAATAGCCTTTGGGGTTGTTGTAGGGCAGGAAGCATTGCAACTCTTTTCCTCAGTGAACTTAGCATTAGACTTTGTGTGTTTGTATAATAATGCTGAAGTCTGATGGAGTAGCTTTTTCCTAATACGTTTGTTTTGCACACAGGAAGCGTCAAGACAATCATGCCCATGAGAACTCTCAACTGTTCAGGTAATCTCTTCATTATTAAATGGCCCTTTAAATTGTCCCCAAAGCAGACTTTGCCTTCTAGGATATGAAGGTCTGTCAAGGCAGGTTGATCTGATTTCTCCACAGTCCTTTGATGATCTCTGTGTCTTGTCTCTTTGATCTGGCTCTGCTGATCACTGTTTTCAAGCTATAAGCATACCGATGTGTTGTATTAACATATTATATAAAATTCCATGTAGGTATGTTTTATAACATGCACTATATAAAACTGATTATATTTATTATTTACTTTTCTTATTTTATATTAATACAGATCTATAAGATCTATAAGTATAATTTATTTCAAGCTATAGGGTCATATAATTCACTGATGCATGCAAACCATAAAACTTGGCTAGGGATAGCTCGAAAGTTTCTAATTAAGGCTTTAAAAATCATATTACAAGCAATATTTAATGATACACTGTCCTTCAGATGCTTTTTGGTATGTATGGTTGGTGGAATCCAGAGCCTTAGAGAGGCTAAGCATGCTTCTTTGTCACTGAGCTCCGGCCCCACATATACTTCCTAAACAGAATTATGGAGTATTTATAGAACTTGTCCGTACATTGTCATGAAAGAATTCGTGCCTGTGACATAATTCTGTATTTAAAATTAATATCTTTTAATTAGGTAATTAATGCAACAGCTAGAAATAATCTGTTGGAATGAAAACCATTTTTAATTTCTCCAACTTCAGGCTGATGGTTTAGCACTGTTCTTGCTGTTTTACGAGGTCTTCTGACAACCTGTTTTCTTTTCCTTCAGGTCATTGTACTTCAGTGAAACTGTCTGTTGAGCTCTGCTGTAGCTGACAGGCAGAATTTCTCCTGGACTATTCATTGTCCCAACTTCATCCTAGTTGAAAAGTATTCAAATGCCATAAGAAACCCTTGTAGCTTTGCACTTTGCTTTTGAAGATGGACATTTCTGGGATGGAGAGAACTGCATTATAGTTTGGTTTCAGGACATTGGCATCCAATGCCCACTGACCTTAGTGTGCATGTGGAAGGTTCCAGAGAGAGGGAACAGTCCACAACTTTGCAGACAACCAGGAACGCGGAAGCAACCCAGCTTTAAAAAGCACAGCGTTGGAGACGCTCCATGAGTCTGTTTAGCTTCCAGGCAAAGGAGCACTTAGACCTTGTGTTATAATGGACACTGGGGACACAGCTCTAGGACAAAAAGCTACCTCAAGGTCTGGAGAAACTGACAGTGTGTCAGGTAGATGGAGGCAGGAACAATCAGCTGTTATTAAGATGAGCACTTTCGGCAGTCAGGAAGGGCAGCGGCAACCACAAATAGATCCAGAGCAGATCGGGAGCGCAGCGTCAGCACAGCTGTTTGGTTCTGGGAAGCTGGCCTCGCCTGGTGAGGGTATACATCAAGTCACAGAGAAGCAATACCCACCGCACCGCCCCAGTCCCTACTCATGCCAACACTCACTCTCTTTCCCTCAGCACTCATTGCCACAGGGTGTGATGCACGGCACCAAGCCGCACCAGAGCCTAGAAGGCCCTCCCTGGCTTTTTCCTGGCCCTTTGCCGTCTGTTGCCTCTGAGGACTTATTTCCTTTTCCTATCCACGGCCATGGTAGTGGCTATCCTAGAAAAAAGATCTCAAGTCTCAACCCTGCTTACAGCCAATACTCCCAGAAAAGTATTGAACAGGCAGAAGATGCTCACAAAAAAGAGCACAAACCCAAAAAGCCCGGCAAATATATTTGCCCGTACTGCAGCAGGGCATGTGCCAAACCAAGCGTTCTAAAGAAACACATCAGGTCCCATACTGGTGAGCGGCCGTATCCATGTATACCATGTGGTTTCTCTTTCAAGACAAAGAGCAATTTGTACAAGCACAGGAAGTCTCACGCCCATGCCATCAAGGCCGGACTGGTACCTTTCACAGAGTCGTCTGTGTCTAAGTTGGACCTCGAGGCTGGTTTCATTGATGTAGAAGCAGAGATACATTCAGATGGCGAACAGAGCACTGACACAGATGAGGAGAGTTCTCTGTTTGCTGAGGCTCCTGACAAAATGAGCCCTGGACCTCCCATCCCTTCGGACGTTGCTAGCAGAGGTGGCTACCATGGGTCTTTGGAAGAATCCTTGGGAGGTCCGATGAAGGTGCCCATTTTGATTATCCCCAAAACTGGGATCCCACTACCTAATGAGAGCTCTCAGTATCTGGGCTCTGATGTGCTCCCCAATCCATCTTTAAACCCCAAGGCTGATGACTCTCACACAGTGAAACAGAAACTTGCACTGCGACTGTCAGAGAAAAAGGGACAAGACTCTGAGCCATCCCTCAACCTTCTGAGCCCGCACAGCAAAGGAAGCACTGACTCGGGTTACTTTTCTCGCTCAGAAAGTGCAGAGCAGCAAATAAGTCCACCCAACACAAATGCAAAGTCTTATGAAGAAATCATCTTTGGGAAATACTGCCGACTTAGTCCAAGGAATACACTTAGTATTACTCCCACGGGTCAGGAGCGCAGCACCATGGGGCGGAGGGGCATCATGGAACCATTACCTCATGTAAGCACCAGGTTGGAGGTCAAAATGTTTGAAAATCCTATCTCACAGCTGATTCCCAGCAAAGGAGAAATGGACCCCAGTCAAGCAAACATGTTGAAGACCCCGAAGTTCAACAGTGAGTGCAGGCAACCACAGGCCATCCCATCATCCGTGAGGAATGAGGGAAAACTCTACCCAGGAACCTTCCCAGGCAGCAATCCAATTCTCTTAGAAGCTCCTGTGGACTCTTCACCCCTTATTAGAAGCAACTCAATGCCAACTTCTTCAGCAACTAATTTGAGTATTCCTCCTTCTTTGAGAGGAAGCCACTCGTTTGATGAAAGGATGACAGGGTCAGATGATGTGTTCTATCCTGGCACTGTAGGCATACCTCCCCAGCGCATGTTAAGACGGCAAGCAGCATTTGAGCTACCATCGGTACAGGAGGGGCACATGGAGTCTGAGCACCCTGCAAGGATGACCAAGAGCCTTGCTAGCTCATCCCTGAAGGAGAAGAAATTAGTTCCTGGAGACAGGGTTGGGTATGACTATGATGTCTGCCATAAACCATATAAGAAATGGGAAGACTCTGATATACCAAAACAAAGCTACAGGGACATTTCTTGCTTAAGTTCTTTCAAGCATGGAGGAGACTATTTTATGGACCCCTCAGTGTCATTGCAGGGAGTGCCAACCGTGTTCGGGACTACCTGTGAGAACAGAAAACGTAGGAAAGAGAAGAGTGTAGGAGATGAGGAGGATGCTCCCATGATTTGTGGTGGCATGGGAAGTGCTCCCATGAGCATGATGTCTTCAGAGTATGACCCTAAGCTGCAGGACGGTGGAAGGAGTGGCTTTTCCATGACTGGACATGAGAACCTTCCTCATGGTCACTCTGAGCGTTTTGACCCAGCTCGACCCCAGCTGCCATCTGGAAGTCCATCTCTTGGGTCAGAGGATTTGTCCTCAGCTGCCGATCCTGAAAAGATGTCAGACCTGGGCAGGAAGCCTCCTGGAAATGTGATTTCGGTGATCCAGCACACAAACTCACTGAGCCGGCCCAATTCCTTTGAAAGATCTGAGTCAGCAGAAATGATGGCCTGCACACAGGACAAGACCCCTTCACCTCCCGAGACATGTGACAGTGAGGTTTTGGAAGCCCCTGTAAGCCCAGACTGGGCTCCTGCAGGGGATGGTGCAGAAAGTGGAAGCAAGCCAACCTCTTCACAGCCGGGACCACAGCACTCCTACCATGCACAACCCAGGCTTGTTCGTCAGCACAATATCCAGGTTCCCGAAATTAGAGTCACAGAGGAACCTGATAAACCTGAGAAGGAGAAGGAGGCTCCCACCAAGGAGCCTGAGAAACCTGTGGAGGAATTCCAGTGGCCCCAGAGAAGTGAGACCCTTTCACAACTCCCTGCTGAGAAATTGCCTCCCAAAAAGAAACGCTTGCGACTTGCAGATATGGAGCATTCCTCGGGGGAGTCCAGTTTTGAGTCCACGGGCACTGGCCTCTCTCGAAGTCCCAGCCAAGAAAGCAACTTATCCCATAGTTCCAGCTTCTCCATGTCCTTTGAGAGAGAAGAAACAGTTAAGCTCACTGCCCCTCCTAAGCAGGATGAGACTGGGAAGCATTCTGAGTTTTTGACTGTCCCTGCGGGTTCATACTCCTTGTCAGTCCCGGGTCATCACCACCAGAAAGAAATGCGGCGTTGCTCCTCCGAGCAGATGCCTTGTCCTCACCCGACGGAAGTCCCAGAAATTCGGAGTAAATCATTTGATTATGGGAATCTGTCCCATGCTCCAGTGGCTGGAGCATCCCCATCAACATTATCACCAACCCGGGAGAGGAAGAAATGCTTTCTGGTACGTCAGGCTTCTTTCAGTGGCTCCCCAGAAATTGCCCAAGGTGAAGCTGGCGTGGACCCCAGTGTCAAGCAGGAGCAGATGGAGCAACTGCATGCTGGCCTCAGGGCTGCATGGTCCTCTGTGCTTCCGCCTCTCCCAGGGGATGACCCAGGAAAGCAGGCGGTCAGTCCTTGTGGCCAGCTGAGCTCAGGGCCACCACTCCACCTTGCCCAGCAGCAGATCATGCACATGGACAGTCAGGAATCTCTGAGAAACCCGTTGATGCAACCATCATCCTACATGTCGAGCAAGCACTTGCCCGAACAGCCACATCTGTTTCCACATCAAGACACAGTCCCATATTCTCCTATCCAGAATGCCTTGTTTCAGTTTCAGTACCCCACTGTCTGTATGGTTCATTTGCCAGCTCAACAGCCTCCTTGGTGGCAGGCACATTTCCCCCATTCCTTTGCTCCACACCCTCAGAACAGCTACGGCAAACCTTCTTTCCAAGCTGACATTCATTCTAGCTATTCCTTAGAGCACATAGCAGAACACACTGGAAAGAAATCTGCTGACTATGCACATGCAAAAGAGCAGACTTACCCGTGTTATTCTGGAACATCAGGGCTACACTCTAAGAACCTTCCTCCTAAATTTCCATCAGACCCGAGTGGTAAGTCCACCGAAACACCCACTGAGCAGCTTCTTCGAGGAGATTTTGCCTCTGAAAATGCTGGGTCATTGCAGTCCCTACCAGGAACGGTGGTTCCTGTTCGGATCCAGACCCATGTTCCATCCTATGGAAGTGTCATGTACACAAGCATTTCTCAGATACTTGGACAGAATAGCCCCGCAATCGTTATATGCAAGGTCGATGAGAATATGACCCAAAGAACACTGGTAACTAATGCAGCCATGCAAGGGATAGGCTTTAACATAGCCCAAGTGCTTGGGCAGCACACAGGCTTGGAAAAATACCCTCTTTGGAAAGTACCTCAGACCTTACCCCTGGGCTTAGAATCCTCCATCCCCTTGTGTTTACCTTCCACCTCAGACAGCGCAGCCTCTCTTGGAGGAAGCAAGCGGATGCTGTCTCCAGCCAGCAGTTTGGAGCTCTTCATGGAAACAAAGCAACAGAAACGGGTGAAAGAGGAGAAGATGTATGGGCAGATTGTGGAAGAGCTCAGTGCCGTGGAACTAACCAACTCGGACATCAAGAAGGGCCTCTCCCGCCCCCAGAAGCCCCAGCTGGTGAGGCAAGGGTGTGCTTCGGAGCCAAAGGACGGCTCCCAGTCAAGGTCATCTTCCTTTTCCTCCCTGTCGCCTTCCTCATCTCAAGACCATCCGTCTGCCAGCGGGCCTTTTCCTCCCAATAGGGAGATACTTCCGGGTTCGAGGGCGCCGCCACGAAGGAAATTCAGTGGGCCTTCAGAAAGCAGAGAGTCCTCCGATGAGTTGGACATTGATGAGACTGCCTCAGACATGAGCATGAGCCCTCAGAGCTCTTCAGTGCCCACAGGAGGCAGTCAGCAGGAAGAGGAAGGGAAGGCCGGTAAGCAGCCCCTCGGCATGCTCGTCCACGTGGCCTCTGGCCCTGGAGGAAATGTGGCAAATTCCACTCTTCTTTTCACAGACGTGGCAGATTTCCAGCAGATCCTTCAGTTCCCCAGTCTGCGGACAACAACTACTGTGAGTTGGTGCTTCTTAAATTATACAAAACCCAATTTTGTGCAACAGGCCACCTTCAAATCCTCAGTTTATGCTTCATGGTGCATTAGTTCCTGTAACCCAAACCCATCAGGATTGAACACCAAGACCACGCTGGCCCTTCTGAGATCCAAACAAAAAATTACGGCAGAAATTTATACTCTGGCTGCTATGCACAGGCCCGGAACTGGCAAACTCACATCATCCAGTGCCTGGAAGCAGTTTGCACAGGTAACCACAGACCCTGGGTTAGAAAGCACAGTGTGTTGTGGGTCTAATACTAAGCAGAGGGTACAGCAAAGGGGATAGAAGATCTAAAGGTTAAAATATATTAGGGAATATTTAGTAACCTGGTCTTACCCAGAGATGGAGCTGCCATGGACTGCCCTTAACTCTGAGGCCTCCCGGGAAAGCCTCAAAGGATGGGAGTGCCTACTTCAGCACAGATACGTGAAATTCTCCTACTGGGGCTAATGTCCATTGGTCATTCCCCCTCTGTCCTCTTGAGTGGTAGAACAGACTTGAGAAATTCAGGGACTTATGAAATGGTAAAACATGGAATGGATACTGAAAAGAAAAAAAGATTAGGAAGTATGAAGGGTATTAGGTCTCGTACTGGCAAATGTCATCAGTGATATCAAGGGTGTGTTTGACTAAAATTTATATTCTACGTGTCTCTTTCAAAAATGACTTTCCCCAGTTATTGTTATTGACTGGTTTGTTCCCAAATAGTTAGTCCTTGCATATGAAAGTTTAAAATATGAGTAACTTTCAGAGTAAGCCAAAGGAACAATAAAGAAAATAGAGATTTTAAAAATGTATTTTTTGTGTATGTCAGTGGTTATTTTCCCTTCAGTGATTCTTGAAAATACTTCCTTAATATGGGTTGTTTGGCTTGGTACTTCAAATTGTAGAATATATCTTTGATGTCCCTGTTAACATTGCTCAGAGGAAGTGTGAATTAACCAGTGTTCATCCACTTAAACAAACATTGAGTTCACTGTATGGACACTGTCCTTTTTCTCTCTGATTTTATCCCGTGTCCTTTATTTTCTGCAATAAATCCATAGCTGTTTATGATGGAATGTAAGCTAACTTTCACAGATGATAGAAGTGTGGGATGTATAGGTCAGTATATCCTGGAGAAAGCTTCTGAAATGATTCTCTCTTTTGATCCTGCAGATGAAACCTGACGCACCCTTCTTGTTTGGCAGCAAACTAGAAAGGAAATTAGTGGGAAATGTCTTAAAGGAAAGAGGGAAAGGAGAGATTCATGGAGATAAAGATCTTGGATCCAAACAAAATGAGCCAATCCGAATTAAGATCTTTGAAGGAGGGTAAGGAAAACAAGCCCAAGTGTAAAATATTTGGTTGTAAGTCAGCATGAATGGTCCTGAATGTTTGCCTGTGGTAAATAATGTGTGCTCTTGCAGAAACTCAAAAAGGAATTCCTTTTCCAGTCAAATTTGTGAACTGGAAAAAGATAGGAACTACATGCATTTACCTTCTAGGACTTGCCCTCAGTGAGCCTGGTCCCACCTGGAGTTTTCCCATCTCTAATTCTATATGAAATCTACATTGACAGCCTCTTAGTGTCACTTAAGTTCCTTCATTCTTTACTCTTTGAGGGGGATTTAGGTTACTATGTGGCCGTATTTGTGTTCTATGTTCATACAAGTGAAATCATGCATACTTCTGTATACTTCCAAGAAATAGTTTCTTTGAATGGCAGACTTTCACGGGATACTGACAGTGTGACCAATCATGTCCCTTTTTTTTTTTTTGCTCTTGATTGAAGTCAAGGTATCATGTTGCATTGATTTCTTTGTCTCCGTTGGTGCATATCAACCTCTTCTCAACTGTTCTGAGCCACTGAAACTCAAGTAGTAAGATCCAATAGTTTTGTTTTATGTATAATCTAGAAAATATATGTATATGCAATAGCTATTTTATGTTTCAGTAGAAATATATTATTTGATGTAGTTTATGGAAGGAGTCTGGAACTATAATTTTAGCTAAACAATTTTAATTACATTTTGGGGGTTATGGTATTTGTCTTATCTCACAATGTATCAATAAATGACATCGTTTCATGAACACACTTTTATTCCAATGTTATTTGAAGGATGAAATAATGGTATTTTTACTATAAAAATATTGAATGTTGGTGACATAAAATCTCTGATAGTTCTACCAGTTTTTAGTTGGTTATTATACTGAAGTTGCCCTTGGACTGTCGCCTCATTTAGGCACTGAGTCTTTTCACCACAGTTGCATGTATGCATGATCTTGGTCTCAGTGTTTTCTGACATCCTTCATATCATTATGTAAATAAGAAAAATGTAGATTTTATCTTTCCCTGAAAGACAGAGTGGTCTCCGTGACTCAGGCACCATACTTTATGCATCAGCCTTCTTCAGAGTAGTGCATACATACCACTGGCTTACAGAGGCCATCAATATTACTATATGTTTTGGGGATCCTTTTCTGCCAACAAAGAACAGAAGTGAAAACATCTGAGATCCTTTCTTCACTGTGTTTTGATGATCCAGAAAAGTTGTACATACTTTATTTAATTTTCTGTTTCTAGCCCAATCATTTTTTTTAAAGCCCTGAACTAATTCTCTACCAAAGTCTGATAACCAACCATTCATTGCAAATAGTGTGTTTTCACCTGTTAAGTTGTTGACTGCAAAGTGGTAACAGCAACAACAAAGACTTACCAGATTATGCAGTTGATAGGGTTAATGAATGTTTCTTTAAATTACTGTTTTTCAAAATCCATTATGTCTCAGGTAGATTTATGGATCTTCAGAAATGTTTAGAGTAAATATGCTGTCTGAGAACATTCTCCCTGTATATATAGATTTATGTGAATTTTTACTTTATTTTATTCTGGAAATGAGTTAATCAGCTAAGGCATTGAACATAAAGTCTTTTGTTTGACGATAAAATATGTTTCTTATCAACTATGATGAAAGATACAGATAAAGCTGGAATGTCCTTTCCTGAAGAATATTGGCTTTCTGTAAAATCACCTTATCCCCTTAAGCAACATCACCTCATTAGGAACAAAGAGTGAAGTTGAATGAAGAAGGATATTTTTGTGCCTTGAGGATTTGATCTGATTTATCTTAAAATTCAAATGTGAAAAGAAAATAGGGTTGAAGGACAAGCCATAATTGAAATGTTTTGTAAAAGGAGAAAGGCCATGTAAAATTGGTGGTCCTCAGTTTCCCCTAGATTAGGGCTGACCAAAATGTTGAGCATGCTATGAAAATCCATAGCGGAGTTTGTATTCCAACCCGTGGGTGGGTGGTGTTTTTCTTGAAAAGCTTTCTATTAATTGGGTAATGAAATTTGAATTTGTTATTGTGCTTGTTGGGGCTTTAGCTAGAGCAAGCCTCTTAGAATGGAAAAACTGACTGTAGGTCTAAATACCACTACAGAAATCCTCAGTGAAATTTTGTACGCTGGCCTTCCTTGGACAGCTACACAAAACAACCCTAGAAATGCTTTCTTCCCAGGATAATATGAGACCTAAAATTCTAGCCCCACTGTGATGTTAGAGATCATACTGTTCATTGAATTGTGCGGTAGAAGTCTACTGTGTTCTAATCTAATTCTTTGCGATTTATCGTGTGCAATTGTTTTCTAAGCAAAAAGAGATGGCAGAGTGTTAGGTAGGTTTCTTCTTTTCTATCTAAGACTTTCTTCATCCACTCAAGTTCATGAAAGTAGACGGCCTCAGATACCCTTTCAAACCTCTCTGTGAAATTCTTCAGGAAACAAATGCTAACTTTATTGCAAAGTCTCTAGTTCTCATTATGCAACAATGCCTTCAAGAAGCCAGTCAAAATTTAGACTCCACATTAACACAGATTCATGATCCTGGGAAGAACAGATCAAATCTGTAGACAACAGTTGGTGAGCCAAGCTTAGCCTGTGTAAAGTCGAAATTTCTGAGGCATACATGTGCCAGGATTGTAAAATTAAAGTGGAAACTTGCAAGGCAGATTTCTATTTTCAGTCATGCTTATTTCAGCAAACGTAGAGGAGTGTTTGCACATGTATGTTGCAGATGATGTCATGTTGACAGATTATGCTTGAAGCATGATTATTCTAATATGTTGATGTGATTTTGGTGATTTTTCTTGCTTGGAGGCTGTACTATGCTTAAAGCAGTAGGTCCAGATCTGTATATCTTTGAGCCTCTGTCAACTGATGGAACATTTGTGTATTGCATCTGTAAGTCTGTAATTGTATAGAGTGACATTTTGCTTACAGTGATGAATCCTTTATATAATTGTTTCAAGTATTCTCTGGATAAATTTCCCAGGGCTCATAGAAATCAAGTCATGAATAATGGAAGAGACTCTCATAAAAATTAAAGTAGCAACTTTTGGCTTAATTTATCACATGTTAAAAGTATTTAAAATCACACTGGACTGCCTTTTCCTCAAATAGGTACAAATCAAATGAAGATTATGTGTATGTTAGAGGACGTGGACGTGGAAAGTACATTTGTGAAGAGTGTGGAATTCGCTGTAAGAAGCCAAGCATGCTCAAAAAACACATACGCACTCACACTGATGTCCGGCCTTATGTATGCAAGCTATGTAATTTCGCCTTCAAGACGAAAGGTATGAGCCTTATTTTTGCTGCTGCTATTGTTTTGAGAGGAAAAGGTTCAGGATAACTTCTGGTTGTTTAGAATTCTGCATACTATTTTGTAACTCACTTTCACCAACCATAAAGTGTGTTTTGTTTGTGAAAAAATATGACCCCCTGAGATATATTTCCTCCTTCCTGTCCAGGATCAAAGGATGTATGTGAGACTGTGAGACTCCTTTTAAGACTAATTAAGAGCTACAGACTTAGGGCCAGGCAGGTTGTCTCTGAAGGAAGTGGCTTAGAAGTGCCTGAAGAGCTATTACTTCATGTTGAAAATTTATGTGGGCTAGATAATATTTGTACCAGTAATGAAATTCTGCAGGGAGACAATGCATGAGTGGCTGTGGGATAAGCAAGGAAAGCAACTGGGAAGAAAATATGTGCCCATGGTCAGTTTCAAGAGTATAAATAATGTAAAGATTCACAGACTCCCTGGTGGGCCCCCTCCGTTCAGAGATGCATTAATTATACATAGAGATTTGATAGCTTCTGCCCTGTGTATTCATCAGCATGGAGACAAGTCTTACTCTCAGACCTCAACAGTTAATCTCATCCAACTAATACCTGACTTGAAATAACATTATATCATCTTCAGATACCTGTTTTAGTAGGCTGATTTATACAGAATCGTTCCATTCAAGGTTGTTTCATTTATATTTGTATCTTGTAATATGAGGAAAATATCCATGTTGTATGTCAGATCTATCTACTGTAGTTTGAAGGCAGTCCCTCATCAACCTCACTTTATTTCCAGTGTCTTACTGTTCAGTTTTAATATCAAGTAACCTTCTCTGATATCAACAATTAAAAACAGATATGAATTATGATTATCTGTTTGGGAGATGTACACCTATCTCAGTTATAGCTACAATCTTAAACTGTGCTCTTTTGACGGAAGTACAAATGTTTATTATCTTCAAATATCTGTTTATTAGGAGAGTATTTATGTGTCTGTTATGCCTCATTTGAAGTTCAAGATGGAGAGGGAATATATACATTTATATTTCAAGACAAATCAGCATGATAGTCTTTAAATACCCTTTTCCCTTAGCATGATCCCACTTACTGAGAAGTCCTTAGGAGGACAGAAAATTAAAATTTTGATTTTAGGACACACCTCAAGTTCACCAGTTTTTACAAAGGGTATGTCTTCACTGGGCATGTTGATTTGCTGTTGGGAGAGGGGCATGAAACTGGATGATTGAACCGTACATTTCTAGATAGATGATTAAATGCGGTTCTGAATCATTGTGGGGACTCTCACCAAGAAAGAGGATACTTTTGACCATTGATGGAATTTCCTTATCTGCCTTTGTAAGTATAGGTCTAAGAATTTTGGGGTGAGCAAAGCATTCTGAGAAGCCCCACAGGCTTCATCTCCTTGTTGAAATATCTACATTTCATGTTTTTGGTGTATTGTAAGGATCAATGCCTCCCCTCTGCCCTTACCAAACTCCAGTACTCTTCTGCTCTCGTTGCTCTGGTCTGCTACCTCAGGTGCTCAAGGGTTCTGCAAACCAAAGTCAAAGTAGGATTCTTTCCAGTTCCAACTTCTAGCTACAAATCTGTTCTGAAGGTACAAACCTATTCAGAAGACGGGAGGATCAGTTCCTCTTTGGAATATGAATATGTGTGTGTGTGTATATATATATTACACTGTGTATGAAGTATATATATATATATAATATATATTATATTCTGTGTATGAAGAAGCATACAAATATTCAAATATAGCTAGCTCAGTGTCTATGCGGGCTTCATTCTATGAGTTCCACAGTTGCTCATTCCCCTGTCTAAAGTGGTGTATTACTGGAACACAACTCATATTCTCCTACATACTTTAAATAATTTCTGGGTTACTTGAATACCTTATACAATGTAATTTCTATGCAGATTTTTTAAGTCATTGTTTATAGAATACTCAAGAAAGAAGTTTGGACTTGTTCAGTACAGACTATTTTTTTTTCAATTTTCTTTTATTATCCTTGGGTGATTGAGTCTATAGAGGAAGAAGATATAAATACAGAGGGGTGGCTGTAAGTTATCTTGCCACATTTAGCATCTGGACCTATATACATACCATGAGCACACAAACAGTAGCAGAAACAGATGAGGTTCATGAATTCATGGAAATTTAATGAAGTTTAATTCACTTCCATCTTTAACAATTAATATATCCAAAAAGTTTTTGAACTCTTAAAAATTATAGATAAGATGTTTTGATATGAGCAGTAAAACTAGAAATATTTGTATTGGAGTTATAAAATTAATATATAGAATTCCTAGATATATAAACAACAAGTTAATAATAATGTGAGATAGTAATTTTAGAAAAAAATAGTCAATTGCGATTTATTTATTTAATTAATAGTAAACATAGCTCTATTAGGAAAAAAAATGCTTTCATCAGGCTGAGTTGCCACCTAGGCTTCTGGGAGCCTGCACTGGAAAATCAGGTGCGCAGTAGTGTGTTGTTACTATATTGTTAAGATGATAACGGACAATAACACTGTCATTTCCTCAGAACAAATGAATAGGCCCTAGACACCTGAATTCATCCCAGAGTCTCTTTTGATAAGTCTCTTTATGGTATAAAAATATATATGCACATTATTAGTGTGTCACATGCATTTAGCTCTAGCCATCATAGTTTGATAGTTAATTCTCTTGCTTCCTTACTTATTTTTCTAGGAAACCTAACAAAACACATGAAATCTAAAGCACACATGAAAAAATGTCTGGAGCTGGGTGTCTCAATGACATCAGTAGATGACACAGAGACTGAAGAAACAGGTGTGTACCTTTCTGAAGTCACTGGCCTCTTTGGCGGATTTTATGGCCCAATGATTGCATGCCACTTTATTAAGTACTCTTTGCAGGAAATAAAATGACACTGAATTGCTTGAAAACTGCTAAGGAGAAAGAAAAGCATTTCCAGTGTAACTTGTTTTAGTGGTGGGGAGGCTTTAGTAGCAAAATAGTTTTATATAAAACTGTAGGGATGTGTGTGTGTGAGGCTGGCGATGTAGTTGTGATGTATGTGCTATGAACCTTTGGGAAGAAATTTAAAGCATTTTAATGTGTTAGTATCCCTACTGAGAGGAAATGTAATAGAGAAGATATCCATCATTAACCTCAGTAGAGAATCCGGAGGTCAGCAAACCTCCTAAGGTACCCCTCTTGTAGTTATCTTGCACTTGAAACAGGAGAGGCGAACTTTTGCTGCCCTTCCTCCCTCCCCCCCCCCAGCATCAGTCATTAGCAATACTAGCCACACCCATTTGCTTCGGAGACTCCTCTGAAGTCTAAAATAGGAGATCCCATTCTGGAGTCTCAGGGATGAAACCAAATACGCAGGGACAAGTATGTGTCCAGAGGTAGTTCGGAGGCATGATTGTCTCAGAGGGGCCAGGGGCTAAGGAAAGCTTCTGGGAAGAGTGTTAGGGCAGATGTAAGCTCCAAGCCTTGAAACAGGGATCTTAACCACTGTTATTACTGTTGGGTTCTCTCAGAAAATATGGAAGACTTGCACAAAACATCTGAGAAGCATAGCATGTCCAGCATTTCAACTGATCACCAGTTCTCGGATGCTGAGGAATCCGATGGGGAAGATGGAGATGATAACGACGACGATGATGAAGATGATGAGGACTTTGATGACCAAGGAGATTTGACACCCAAAACAAGATCAAGAAGCACCAGTCCCCAGCCTCCTAGATTCTCCTCCTTGCCTGTCAATGTTGGCGCTGTGACCCATGGGGTCCCTTCAGATGGCTCTTTGGGACAGCCTTCACTGATCAGCTATTTGGTTACTCTACCTAGCATTCATGTGACTCAGCTCATTACACCCAGTGATTCTTGTGAAGACACCCAGATGACAGAATATCAGAGGCTGTTCCAGAGCAAAAGCACAGACTCTGAACCAGACAAAGACAGGTTAGACATCCCAAGTTGCATGGATGAAGAGGCCATGTTGTCTTCAGAGCCAAGCTCCTCCCCGAGAGACTTCTCCCCCTCCAGCCACCATTCCTCACCGGGATATGATTCTTCACCCTGTCGAGATAATTCGCCAAAGAGGTATCTGATACCCAAAGGAGATTTGTCACCCAGAAGACACTTATCACCTAGAAGAGATCTGTCACCCATGAGGCATCTGTCGCCAAGAAAGGAAGCTGCGCTGAGGAGAGAGATGGCCCAAGGGGATGCTTCACCAAGAAGGCATTTGTCCCCAAGGAGACCACTGTCTCCTGGAAAAGACGTTGCAGCAAGAAGAGACCTCTCTCCCAGAAGAGAAAGAAGATATATGACCACCATCAGAGCTCCATCCCCCAGAAGGGCTTTATACCATAACCCGCCATTACCCGTGGGACAGTATCTGCAAACAGAGCCAATTGTATTGGGGCCTCCTGTAAGTATAACCTGAGCCTTTTCCACCAAAGCTGCAGAACATTGGTACCTCCTATGGCTTAGTAATAAGGCATTTATTATAATGTGGGTGTCTATCAAGAGGAGGAGTGAGCCTATTAGTACAGATAGCAGGGAGACATTTTTATTACGTACCATGTTGGTGACATGTCTGAGGCATTGTCCCCAAGTAGAATATCACGTCAGAGCGGGAGTGAACTTCCAGCTGGGAACAGGTGAAGCCTTCTGAATATTTTCTAAGCTTAACTAATTATAGATGTGAGCCAAAACTCTTAGATGAAGCCCAGAGAATGTCATGCCTGCATAGACAAACATGAGGACAGTCAGGTGTTAGCGATGTGCTCACATCAGCAGGCGAGGACTTGGATGCAATCACTTCCAAAATAATTTTTAAATGTACTCATTACATTGCCCAACATGAGTGCACACGTGGAAATGGTCAGGACCTGGGAAAAGGCGGTGTGACACCCTAGTGGCTCATAAGGTAAAGGCACAAAGGTTTCTGCATTTTTTTCTGTTGTTGTTGTTAGTACCTGGTGTAGATGCGGGCCAGAGAATCAGCAGTTATAGAACTCAGAGTATATCCTGAGGCTTCTGCTTATACCTTTAGTATAAAATAAGGTGGCAACAGTTGGAGTCATAGACCACACTGAAACCCCAGTTTTAGTAAAAAGCCACAGAAAAGCCTGCTTTCCCTCATTCCACAACATAGCAGAGCAGATCATGGTGTCTCTCTGCAATGGGGTAGGATTGTCAAAAGGCAGGCAGGGAGCACAGAGGCATGCCGCCTTCTGAGTTTGTTCGCTTTAAAAGTGCTTTCAGGTTCCGGATCTTTATTCCTGCCTGTACTCTCTTTTCTCTGGATTCTGTCTGACATAGCATGGTCTTTCTCAGGGACAGAAGGCTCTGTCAATTCCTAGCTATGTCTGTCTCTTCCCTGGTGGCCAGTTCTCTCCATCCCATTACCTACTGTTATCTTGATTCATAAGCTTACACTGTCATTCTCAAACTTCGGGAAAGCTCTCAGCTTTCCTCCCTGTATCCTCATCACCCTTTTTTCCTAAACTGGATACAGAGTTCATCTTGATGTTGCAGTCCTGCAGAGACATGCCCAGCAGTCTGGACATGGCTGATTTCAAGCTTATAAGTTAGTGAACTAAGAATAAGCACTACATTTCTTCAAGTTTCTGTGTCACTGCATTGTTAACGGGAAGCTGGAACTCCTGGGGTGGCATCAAATGCTTCGTCTAATGGAGATGTGCTGATACTGGCAGGATGTACCTAACTATCCCTGATCCATCATGCATGAAGTTTTTGATTCAGCATTTGGCCAGGTGAACCATAACTGGCCTAGATGAGGTGGCAGAATTCATTCAGGCAACCACCTTATGAAAACAGAGCAATTGATTTAACTTGCTGTTAAACTCAGACAAGGAAACTAATTAATTAATTAAAAATAATTAGAATAAAAGATTTCATCTAATTTTGGACTCTGATCAACTACAAAGTAGTTAGAAGAAAATTAGTTTCATTAGTTATTGGATTTTTTTTTTAATTTTTGTGTGGTGTTTTCTTTATTTTATTTTGTCATTTCCTTTTTACAATGTCTGGGCATCTCACAGAGCTGGTAGAACTTCATCACTGACAAAGTCTTTGGCTTACTATCCAGTCCTGTCATCTTTAAGAAAAAAATGTCACCTGCTGCTTCACATGATAGGAGGGAAAAGAGCTTGGACTCAAGCATAGCACCATCCTGAGTCGTCACTTTATGTCGAGTCCTCCCCTTTGGATGGGCAGAGAGAATTGCATCTTTCTGTGATGTGAGCGAGACTCTCTCTGTCAGAGCAAAATAGACCAGACTGTGCTCTAACAGTGTTTCCTGACTGCTCTGTCAGAGGAAGACTTCCTTTCTCTAATAATGTACAAAAACACCAAAATGGAATGTGACTAACCATAGTCTCTTTTCACAGAAATTCTGTTACCAGTACCTTGTTATTTTGCCAACATTTATGGAGGCTTCACAGAACAATGACTATGGTGGGAAGGGACCCTAATACTCAGTATGACGTAAGATATAGGAGGCTTAGTCTGAACTTTGGGCCAGAGAGAATATTTAGAGGGGGTAACACACACCACTAGGATTCTTCCCCAAACACCTTCTGGTTCATTTTGAGGTAGAAAATAGAATTTAGGAGCACGTGTGTTTTATTCATTCAGTCACCATTTTTGAGCATCAGAGTATGTCTCAAAAATAAAATAATATTATAGTTTTGTCATTTTGAACGTATGTCTGTTTCAGTGTGTAGCGTAGATGACCATTGTCTTAAGTGAAGCAGTCAGTTTCAATCTGTCCTTTGTCTGTGTGATGTTGGGTAGGTTGTCTTGGCTCATCACTACTCTTGGAAGTCAGTCTGCATCAGTCAGGCATAAGCCTTACACATATATAACTGTCCCTATGTCTGCTCCTAAAAGAAGATGTCACACAGCTGTAAGCAGTGCAGCGAGCTGACAGCTCCCTGCATTAGCACATTTAGGACAGGGCCTTTTTCAAGTAAGGACTTCTGTCAGTAGCTTCCATCCAGTACCTCAACCACATCAGCCACCTTTCCCTTTCCCTGTCTGCTGCTCCTTGGCTCCCAGCTGCCCCCATGAAATCTGGCTCTCTTACCTTCTCCTCCAACTCCCAGAAGCCCTACCACACTGTTGACAAGATGCTTAGGGTAATAGCTCTAGTGCCTTTTGTACACATGTACAAAAATATGTATCATATGTATGTACAAGCATATGTTTACATAGGCATCACATAACTCACAGTGGAACTCAGTATTCATTTTTTTTCTGTTATTTAAGTAAGATTGGAATGTGGGCACTGTATTACAACAAGGCCCAAGTCACTAAGAAACAGGAGGGAGTGGAGTAGAAACTAAAACAAAGCAATAAAAAAAACTATCAGAGTTTATTTGCCGGATGAAAGGTTTTGCTAGACAGAAGGAAAGTCTGTAGAAATGTCTGGCACCAAGGAAGCTGTGGGCGTAGCTAATTGTAGAAATTTTGCTTGTCCCTTTACTTCAACAGTCGTCACCTCCATTTTGATTACTGACAGTCTGGATGTGAAATGTCTGGTGAGAGCACATTTTATTGGTTTTAGGACACATGGAGTGTGTTCTAGTTTTAGAGGCTAATTCATCATTCATCTATCAGCCTGGAGTAAGGGATCTCAAATAACTTTGTATAATGGCGCATCTCCCGCCGTGTCTTCTGCTTACCCCTTGCTCAGAAAATTTAGATCTGAACTCTGATGAGATATATGCGGTGGTAGATGGCACAAAGAGCATACAAAAGTCAAATGGAAAGCTACTCAAGTCACATTTTATTTTAAACCTCAAATCTGTGATAACTGTGGTTTACAAAGAATTCATTTTCTTTAGAGATTGCTACCACAAGCATTAGGGTTCCTCTGCCTTAATGGCTGTTTGATAAAGATCTGCTCTTCTCTAAAATAGAGTGGAGGGAGAAAGTTCATGTGTACACAGCACTTACAGGTTCTTCTTGAGTCCTGAAATGTTCATGCATCCTAGTTGTGTGAGGTCCTGGGGATTCTAGGGCTGGTGACTGGACCATATCATCTGTGTTGCAGAATAAATCATTTTCTGCAGCTTGGATAAGTTGTAACCCGGAGTACAACAAATTCTAAATATGGTAGTCAGTACCAGGCATATCCATAATTCATAGTTCCTGAGCCAGGCTCAAATCTAAATGAAACTGGGTGAATCCTTAATGGTAGGATTTGGCCCTTGAATCCGAGAGCTGAGGCATCCTTGAGATGAATTACAAAGGTTTTAAAGATTGCTTTCATAGATTACAACCATACTTGACAACTTTTGATCTGCCTTGATTGAACAAACAGTGGAGTCCACTATTAATAAATCATAGCAATTAAGAATCTGACAAATTCACTAGCACCTGATAAGATGACAATATGAGATATATTCTGCTACAAAAAAACAAAACAAGTATCGCAAATAAAATCTTCATTTCAGGCCTAAAACCATGAAATCTGGACTTCTAGCTCCAAATTTTAAAAACTTTTATTTCATTAATTTCCAAGATGGCATTCATATTATAAGTAATATCAACAAGAAACTGAGGCATAATCGTCTTTGATTATCAACTATGAAGTTGAATATATATAATTACCTGAATATATTGAATCTATATGATTAATATATGATGGTTAACTATTACTTTGCTTCCTGTCAGCATTGACATTTCTATAAGATTTAGCCTTGAACTGGGACTTGAGGAAGCCTGTGTTCTTTACTGAGTCTCTTCTTAGTAGGAATGTATTCTTGTAAGCCAGTGGCTTGTGCAATAAGACCTTTCCTCAGTAGGGGTGTCTTCCATTAGATTAGTGGTCAGTACAAAGGGACCACTCCTGAGTAGGGACATATTCTTGTTGGCCAATGCCTTGCACAGTAAAGGAACTGGTTTGTGGTTTCTCAGAACTACCCAACCATCTTTTGTGTGGAAAAGTGTTTTGTAAATGCCTGATACCAACTTGCCATTTCTGCCAAGTCTCAAGACTATCTTTCAGTGTAGCCTAGTACATAAACAGTTGGTAATCCTATTTCCTTTTAGTTCAAATCCCATCAATATTTACTAGTAGTTTTTTGCTTGTTTTGTTACCTATTTTTCTGGTGAATCCATTCTTTTCATTTTCTCTTATGAAGAAAATGGCCAGCAGCTGATTTTGTGTCTAGCGGAAATTCTAGCACATTGTGATGTAGCACTTTGCTGTTTAAAAACAAAATCCACTGTCTACAGGCCAGCACCTTCATTAAAACACTGGAAAAATATATCTGAGAAAGCTCTTTGGTTTTAAGAAGTTCCTTCTAGGTGTAGGGCATCCTGAGAGAGGAAGGGGAAAAGAGAGGGAGAGAGGGAGGAAGTTTAGCCAGAGTGAAAAGTGAGCAGATCTGAACTCTGTGGTTTGTTTTCTTGTGCAGAATCTAAGAAGAGGATTACCTCAGGTTCCTTACTTCAGTCTCTATGGAGACCAAGAAGGTGCTTATGAACATCACGGCTCCAGCCTTTTCCCTGAGGGTCCTACTGACTATGTCTTTAGTCATCTTCCACTCCACTCTCAGCAGCAAGTACGAGCTCCTATCCCCATGGTGCCAGTTGGTGGGATCCAAATGGTTCACTCCATGCCACCGGCCCTTTCCGGTTTACATCCTCCACCCACATTGCCTCTGCCTGTGCAGGGCTCTGAGGAGAAGAAAGGAGCACCAGGGGAGGCCTTTACTAAGGATCCCTACACCCTTTCCAGGCAGCATGAGAAACAAGCCCCTCACGTTTTGCAGTCATCTGGTCTACCTAGTACTCCCTCCTCCCCACGGCTATTGATGAAACAGAGTACTTCAGAAGACAGCCTAAATTCCACAGAGAGGGAACAAGAGGAAAACATACAGACTTGTACAAAAGCCATCGCCTCACTTCGGATTGCCACAGAAGAGGCAGCTCTGCTTGGGACTGATCAGCCCACATGGGTGCAGGAGCCCAACCAGAAACCCTTGGAAAGTGCACACGTCAGCATTAGACACTTTAGTGGGCCTGAGCCAGGTCAGCCCTGTACCTCAGCAGCCCACCCTGACTTACATGATGGTGAAAAGGGCAGTTTTGGAACATCACAGACTGCAGCAGCTCAGTCCACGTTTTACAGCAAGGGCAGTGTGGATGAGAAGCAGGCGGACTTTCATAGCAGCAAGGAGTTATCTTTAAGCACAGAGGAAGGCAATGAACCTTCATCAGAAAAGAATCAATTACATTGATCTGAAATGCATGGACACATTCATTTCCACATTTCTCCCCCTTTTTGTTTTTGTTTTTCTAGGAATAGAAGTAACCAAGTTGATAGCATGCCTGTCCTAAGTTACAGTAGCTGGCTATTATAAATACTTTTGTTATTTTGAAAACAATTAGGTCAATTAACAAGTCATCTTGAGCCTGACCAAAACAAAATTTGAAATTAACCTATTGGGTCTGGTACTTTTAAAATTGTACAGATGTTTGTGCCTTTTCTTTACTTTGCTTATATTCTTATAAGCATTTTTTAGCAGTAATTTGTACATATTTTAGAATTTGTGTATCTGCTTTGTAATAAATGTAATTTCTTTCCTCTTTTGGACACTTGGATCTAAATGGTGTAAAGCAGAACAGCATCAATATATATGTGAGGTTGCACTAAAACATATTTTTATATGATAAAAACTGAACAGCTTTTATGTACAGCTCTGATTCTGTAATACTAATATTTATTTTGTTTCATAAATTGTACATTTTTCTTAATGTTGTGGATTGCTTTTCTATGTGAAGCATGGATTTACTGTTGCGTAACTAGAACAGAAATGTCCATTGTAAGCAAGATATTTAAACTAGAATATCTTATTCTGCACTTATGCATTAGTTACAAAAAAAAGATAAAGGATGTATCAGTCGGTTCTTAACTTGTAAATTCTTTTTGTCTCTTGTTTGCTGGGTTGACAATAACTTAAGTGCTGATTGTGATTTTAAATGGATAGTACCGTAAAGCATTAAAGTAAACAATGTGCTATTGTGAGTTTTTTCAAAGCTTTATAAATCAGTTATAAATAATATTAAAAGTATTTGGTCTTATGTGAACATGGTGATCTATATACTCATCTAAACATATGGGAAAAACATTCCGCCCCATGTAAATATGTACAAGTGCATCACTGGTACAGTTTTGTGTAACTCAGTTGGACACTAGGTTGCCACAGACCTATGCTAGAGTGTCTTTAACAGTTAAAGTGACAAAGTACTTGGGACTGTGTAGAGCTTGGTTATCGGCCGGCCCGGTGGCTTGGTAGGCAGTGCTGTGCTCTGCTCAGGGACAAGACCTGGGCTTAAAAATCTTGGTTCTTGCTGCGCAGGATAGTGACTGGGACTAAGGCTGCATGGAGGGTTTGCACTTGGACTTGAGGGTTGGGTGTGGAAGTGGGAAAGGGGGGTGGAGACCTGCTCCCCAGCTCTTCCCATCAGCCTGTTCTTATGGTTACAGGGTTAACATCAGCATTAGGGGATGTCACCTTACCCTTTTGAACAGGGAAAGAGTGTCACTCCTGGCTGTCTCAGGGGGAATGAAGAAGAGAAGCCTTCAAGAGAAAGATGCTCTTAGGAGGAGGAAGTTTTTTTTTTTTTAATTGAACCTTCAGGATGGCTTTTGATCAGTGTTGAAAGTGGGAAGAGCCTTTGCAGGTCCAGAAAGAGCGGAGCAGAGGGAGGGGTACAGCAACATGTGTACACGCATGCACATGTTATGTGCATGCGCACACACAATCTGGATTATCTTTGTGCTATATAGTGGATTATAATTCTGTGAAACCAAGTTTGTATATTGAATTACATTAAGGAGTGTTCTTTCAAAAGAGAAATAAATATACAATTACATGCTTGAGGTGTCTAGTTCTTGTGTGTGTGTGTGTGTTTTACATTTCATTTCTGATTTCATATCTTAGAGGATTTTGATGCTATTAACCTACACTCTGTCATTTAATTGCTAGGTTCTCTCCATCCTGAGGCATGCCAATTTCAGTTAGTCTTTTTTAAATCTTTTTTTCCCTTTCAGTCCAATAAAAGGCTCTTTTTCTTATAACAATAAATACAATACAAAACAATTAGAACAATTAGGAAACAAGGAGGAAAACTATAAGGTATTAAATACATTCCAAAAGTCCAGTCCATATGTATATGGCAAGTAGTAAGTGACAAACAGATATTGCTTTCCATGGGTCATCTGATTAGCTCAGATGGCAGGCAGCTTCCAGAGTGTGGGCCTGAGTGAAGTCACTTTCCCTTCCCTCTCAGTGCTCAGATACATATGCAAATGAAGTTCCACTAGAGAAATCTTTTTGCTGATGTTCCTGAAGTCAAAAACCATCAGAAGGGAGATCCAAGATGGCGCCAACCATAGAGCAGTGCATCTGAGTAGTAGGTGAATGAGATTAGTCATTGTGGAGTGAATGTGAGGTCCCCTAGCCTACAGTGAAACACAGACGGTATCTGAATTCCCACAGCGAACATTGAGACCGGTCACCAGGTAAAACAGCCTATGCAGTTCCCGGGAACACAACCCTGAGATCAGCCAGCTCCTTCACCGGTCTGGAGAGGAGCTCTGGCTAGAGATCTAGCCCAGGAGCGGATCCAGCCCACGGCTCCAGCCACAGACCAGTGGCCCCGCCTGTCTGCCTGATATCCAGCCTGCACTCGAGCCGCACCACAAGAGCAAAGGTAAGTGAGATTATTTTTTTCCGGAGTTTCCAACATGGTGGCACAGTGTGCACTGTAGCGGAGAGGCAGAGACCTAACCCAGTCACAGCAAAGCAATTAGGAGCCAAGACTGCCTGCAAACAGAGCCCGCCAGTGTGTTCTCCACAAATACTGGGGCGGGTGGGTCACTCACCCTAGCACCCAAGCATCTGAGGCAGTCAGCAACAGGCGCACTGAGGCCGGCATCTGTTCTGGGTGGAGCTCCCTGCCTGCATAGTCAGCCCAGCTGGGGAGCCAGAACGACTGGGTCAGTGAGAGGAGAACACAGACCCAACCACAGCTCTACCTGCCTTTCTGAGGAGACCTGTCAGCTCCCAGGTCCTCAGACGCTAGCCCTCTCCCCACTCCAATCCCCTCTATATTGGTCCAATTGGGTCACAAGCAGTTGAGGAGAACAGCAGCCACCCTCCTCTCCGAGAGCCAGTCAGTCTATTACAGGAATCTGCCCACCATCTGGAGGTAAACACCAGGATCTCAGGATCAGCCAACCCCAAGGGCAGGGACTTTTCCTGAGCACCAAGGTCAGGTAACAAAAGAAACAAACAGGTAACACCTGGGTCCATCTGATGACAAAAGGTCAGCGCAAGAACATGG